>OY757935.1:7666508-7769008 GCA_963585895.1 Sepioteuthis lessoniana
TTCTCAAATTGAAATTTAGAAAAATATTTTTTGTCAATATATATGATCTGAATATCAGTTAAAAGCAACTCGAAATAAATACAATGTTATTTACTAAACTTGCCATAGTCTGAAAAACAGGCCTTAGGTTGCTTTCAGTACTTGATGTTTCTAAGTGGTCACTCTCTTAACTACTGAGCCAACAGATTAGAGATTAACTTATATACTAAGCTTTGCTTCATCTTTTAAATAAGCTTAAATGTGCTTACTTACAGTTGCTAACTGGTCGATCTTTTAAATTGTTGTGAGACCGAAACTTACCTGCATCATGGACTCTTCCAGCACTATTTTACTAGCGTAGTAATATCTTAATACAGGTAGCAGTAGCAGCAGTAATACAAGAGTACTAGAAGTACGACTACCAATATTGGACACTATCCTTTGTAACTTTTGTTGATATATCTTTCTTACCTCTAAACCATGTTCCGTGTTTTCCTTCTGTGTACCGACTTTGGGTCCACATCAGTGGCGACGAGGATGAGATAGTCAATAGGAATTTAAGGAAATATGTGACTGTTGATATTTTCAATAGCTCCATAAAATTCCAGCTTGACTCAGGTTCTAATATTTCAATCATCAATTGGCGTACTTGGCGAAAATTAAACAGGCGGACCTTACAAAAGACGGATAAAACAGCAAAATCCGTAACTGGCGAGATTATTAACACCTTAGGCGAAGTAACCCTTACAGTAACACAAAATCGAGTTACCAAAAAGCTGAAAGCCTACGTACTAAAAAATTGAGACAGTTTGTTAGGAACAGATTGGATAGAAAAATTCATTGTATGGGATTGCCCAATGAGTATATTTTGTCGCAAGATAGAAAGTCCAACGTCCAATTATGTAAATCTAAAAAAGGAACTCAAACAACGATTTCCCTAGATTTTTTCTGGCAGCCTTGCGAAATTTTCTAAATTAAAAACTAAGCTCAAGGTGAAGGACGGTGCACAACCGGTATTCAAGAAGAAACGTAATATCCCTTTCGCATCACAAATGCAGAGCAGGTTTATCAGTGCTTAGAGTCCATGATCTGATTCACACTGATGCTTTCAACGTCACGTTATTCAATAAGCTTTGCTTATCCTGGCAAATAGATTTTAAATTGCTTACAGAACTCTCTGCTACTAAGTGGGCAGTCATTTAAATATGGAACAGTCTTTTCTCTGCTTAACTTGTAACTTACAAAGCTTTGCTTAATCTGACAAACAATACTATCTGCTACTAAGTTGTCACCCATCTAAGTACAGTGCAGGCTGTTCGTTGCTTAACTTATAAGTGACTGGGTTTTGCTTACTCTTGGCAAACTTTTTACTACTAAGTGGCCAACCAACTAAATACGGAGTTGGTTGATAGCTGCTTAACTTGTAATTTACAAAGATTCGTTTAGTTTGATATACAGAGGTTGCATTTTTTACAAAACTTTTTATTACTAAGTGGTCGCACTCAGGCTCCTCACTGTTTAACTTAGTAAGCTTTTCTTTGTCCGGCAAAATGACTTTAAATTGCTTTCAGTGCTTTCTGCTACTAAGTGGTCACTCATCTAAATACTTATCAAGCTCCTCGTTGCTTAACTTGTTATTTACAAAGTTTTTTTCTTAGTCTGGCAAAAAATCTTTAGATTGCTTACAATCTCCGAGGAACAATTGTAAAATTGTTGGACAGCAAAATCCTTGTAAGCAAGTTCGAACACCAGTTGTGTGATTACGTTTAATTTTTGATTAATACTCTTGTGAAAATTAAGAAATCCCAATATCATCCGAGGTATGGCTTAAATATTACCACTACTGGTCTCCTTCAAGGATGGCTTTTGCATTAAATAACCCACGAACGTTGATATGCCTTTAAACAAACAAACCAAACTGTAACTAATCATATAAACCTGTCTATCTACTTCAATCTACTCATATGTATAGGCTGTCTCAATATACATGTGGCCCATCTCACTGCGAATAAGTCTACTACTACTAATAATAATGTGTTCTTTTTTGTGTCAGATTTAAAAATAGTATTCTATAACAAATATCAATAACTGATCAAAAGGCCTTGGACAAAAGAGGAAAAATATATTGCCACATTACTTATTTGGCGACAAAATCATTCAAAACTATACAAGCAAATTTTTGTAGGAAGTTAAACAAATATCCCCGAGGAAAGCCAAATTTATCATTGGGTACACAAATTTTAAGCCACGGGTTCAGTAAACAACCTGAACTAGAAGGCAGAAAATCCCAGATCTGGCAGGAAGTTGACTGCTAGATGTTTTGACGATGAGGATGCAGAGAGAGATTCTGTCGGAAGGAGTTAGAAAAAGTCCCTCTGAAGAGGTTCCCGAGAACTTGGTCTTTCACGTGCACTGTTGGATAAAGTCAATCAATTTCTTCCCTTGTTATCTAGTTTGACCTTTCTGAAGTGATGTGATTGCTTTTTAAGACTCAGGTGAAAGATGACTTTATGCAATATGAACATATCTATCTATCTATCTATCTATCTATCTGTGAGCTTTTGAAATTTCAAATGTGACCAGACTGAGTAATGATAGAGTGATTGGTTGAATCAAATTGTTTTAGATAACATATAAAAAGACTTAGATAAATAAATCAATAGTGCTGCGCGTTTGGTCAGTACTAGTGACTCACTTCTTGCACCCCTGTGCCTGACTAAGACTAGAGTGGAGGAAATAATTTTTTTTGTCTTCTCTTGCATATGCCCGGCTGAATATATCGAAAGATTGTGATACTTAAGAAAATGTGGAGGGAGTGGTGTCGGATTCAAAATTGATTTTTCTCATCGTTCAGTCTGGTCCACTTTGAACGCCGTTTTTCACACTCGGGCGAAATTTGAATGCTAAAAACCCAGCAAAAGATGTGGAAATTAGTTTTCACAAAGGAATGAGAAAATCTACAATCCGTAATAGACTTCCGGATATTACTTCAAACGAACCAAGTCTTTTGTCTCGCACCTAGACTGTCATTTTGTTTGCCGGTTCAGTAGTCAACCCAGCTGAAGGGCTTCAATTGGTGAAAGAAACGAGACAAGCAATTAGAAAACAGATTGCCAATTTATCTCCCCAACTCTTTCGACATTATAACGAAGTGACCTCCTTTTTTCAAATAAATTTAGTAATATTGAATTTCCGAAATATTATAATGCTTACCAAGCTCGGCTTATTATAAGCCTCATGAAGGGGGGGTCTTTCAGGTTTCGAATTACGTGGTGTATACGATAAGTTTCCAGATTTTCTTCGTATGGGCACTTTTATTGAGAGTACACATATGAAACTCTAGTTCCCTTCGAAGTAATCTCCTCCGGCTGCAATGCACTTGTTGCACAGTTCTAACAACTTCCGGAAGGCCCCAGGGTAGTCCTCTTGTGTGAACGTGTCAATGACCTCCGTTACAGCCTCTTTCATCTCCTCAATTGCTCATAACGACGACAGCCTGAGCTTAGGGAATAACCAAAAGTCACAGAGAGCAAGGTCTGGGCTATCGGGAGAGTGGGGAAATGTCTTGATGCCCATCTTGGTCAAATAGTTTGTGACAAGGATGGAGTTGTGGACTGGTGCATTGTCCTGGTGGAAATGCCACTAACACGATTTGAAGAGTGCTAGCCTCTTCCGACGGAATCTCTTCCTGAACTCCCTTAAAACCTCAACATAGTAATCCTAACCCTAACCCTTTGCCAAATCAACGCTGGTGTATTGGCCACCTTACTACTCCCACACTTTTCATCATGCCTTACAGACTTCATTCCTTCCTTGAATCTCTTATGCTATTCAAAAACTGATGCTCGATTCATGCAAGATGCTCCAAAAACAGTCTGAAGCATTCCATACGTTTCTCTGGCATTTCTTTCCAAGTTTACAACAGAATTTTATTGTATATCGTTCTTCTAATGTGTACTCACGTCCAGATTGCATTTTTGAAATTCACCAGCTGTGACAATCAGGTTTTAGTAGGGTGTATTCCAATTACTGTTGTAGCTATTCATTTGAACCTGAAATCATAAAATTTGGTCGGTCATCTTATAAGATATATAGCAATAAGATATTGAGTTTTCAATAGTCTACGTCAATTTTTAACGCCGGTACAAAAAAGACTCTGGAAATATTGTTATTAACACTAATAATTCTATTTAGTATCGATTAAAATCCCTAGTAAAAAAATTGAACAGTTCTATTTTATCTATAGATGGGAGATTAACTGATATTACCAATCCGGGTACGAGTGAAGATTAGAGTAATACTGGAACGTCATCGTTTGATGCAGTTTCGTGTCATATCCAGGATACATACATTACTGTAGTGTTTCGTATCCAGGATACATAGGTTACTTTCGTGCTTTAGTAGTGCATAGATTAGATGATAAAAAAAAGATCATTGCTGGGTGGTCCCCTTGGAAATAAAAATGTCATCGTCTACCGTGTAATTTCTAAAACCTGGGGCCCGAATCAAAATAATCTACAAGATGGTGAGGCAGAATTAGAATATAAACAGAGTGTGTCTTGCTGCTAAAAGAAATAAACCTTTCTTTCCGTGTCTTGCTGGAAAAACAGGGGTCAAAACGACTTTTAAACGAAATAGTTTCACCCGAAGTTCCTTCCCACGATTATACTTCGTTCCACCCTTCATTCAATAATAAGTAAGTAAAGTTGTCTCCCTTTTGTCGAGGGCGACGAGAAGGCTCCATTTTCAATCGCTACTATACTGAGGTGTAGGGGAGGGCGCTACTCCTTTCACTGGATTACTCCACTTTACCCTTGATGCGCACCTTGTATTGCTGAGTGTTAATCAAGGAAGTACCAAGAACCATTGGTTCTTTGGTATGACGCAACCTGGGATTGAACCTAGGTCTTCCGGACCATTGGCAAACACTCTACCCACTCGACCAACAGCATATAAAATAAAAACCATTAAAAATTTACTCATATTTTTGTTAAAACATTTCAGCTTAAACCTATATTTTTTTAAATGTTAGATCTGCATTTTCAGACAAAAAGTAATGAGAAATTTAATATAAAAATTTAAAAAACCACAAAATTCCGACCACCCTATTCTAATATTGGAACTCATTTAGCTGGCTACTAAAAAAATCAGTTCAGGTTTGTTTAAAGATATTTACAAAATGTGTTTACAAATCATATAATATATTTGGGATTAAATAAGCTACAATAGTTGATGTGCCAAAAACTCAACTAAACCAAATCCTATATATTTAATATATATGTATGAAGAGGATTTGGCATTAAATAACCTACAATGGTTGATATGCCATAAAACCCAACCAAACCAAATCCTATATATATAATGTATATGTAATGAGAGGATTTGGCATTAAAGAACCTACAATGGTTGATATGCCATAAAACCCAACCAACCAACTAAACAGCAAAGCAGAAGTGGGGTTTTGGTGTTTTGTTTACTCCTATGAAAGAAGCTGATTTTTTCGATTCTTCTTCTTTGGTTGCTTGGGTTAGGACGAGCGAGACAAACCGTATTTTGGACAGAGAGCAACTGAATCTTTCAAGAGTTGGAGAAGTGCTGGTTCCTTAGAGAACGAAGGAACTACAGTTCATCGTTTTGTTTGTCATATAATTCTACAAAGGTCTCAGAAACTGAACAGAGGCAATAAAATAATAGAGGATTCTTCAGTTCAGTTGAATTGCCTTCTATTTCTCCTCATCCATCAGCTGATCAACCATCATGGACACGTCAGTTGTTGGTGACTATACTACACCCTCTAACGACCTATCTTTAATATGGGGGCCAGTCAGCTTAGGCTGTAGAATACACCGAATGTATCTTTGTAGAGGGGGTATGATCCCCCACCGAGTGTCCTGGATATGACACTAAACACTCTGATGGTAAGGCTCCGGTAATGCTGCAGTTTTGGGGAATGCGGAGTATCCCTTTATTGCCATCGCTCCAAGGCTGACTCTGGTTCGAAGTAACAGCATCTGATAGAATCCTATCAATGGGTCAAATAGAACTGTTTGATATCTAAACTGAGTGCAAACAAATGACTTATGCTAAATCAAATTGTTTGAAATAGAATTGTCTGATTATGTCAAAAACTGATTGACGTTTAGTTGAACTGTTAGTGATGCGTAGCAAAACTTGGAACCATTTAACGTTGTTGACTTCATTAGAATTGAATAGTTAGAAATAGAACTGTTTGACCATTTAACTGTGTGTATCTCTGTGCGCTTACAAGCATAATATGTATGTAAAAACAGGATTTGGCAGTATATAACTGACAGTGGTTGATCTGCTCTAAAACTAAACAACTCCAACAAACATCAAATATGAGAAAGTACTGCCCGTAAAAAATTTTGTGTGCTTGTCATGTGTAAAGCGCTATAAAAATTTGCATAAAATCTGTTTTAGTTTTACAAAGTTCTGAATTTCATTTTGAGTCGCCTTAATACTGGTTTAGATTAAGGATTGGTTTCTTCATAAATCGCATAATAAACTTTGCAGGTTATCCAATGCCAAAACTATTTTTGAAGAAGAACGGTGGTACTATTTATTCCAAAGATGGTTCAGGTATGAGTCCAAATGTGAACCTTATGGCGCAATTGGGTTTCGAACTCACTTCGTACAAAGTCAAAACCCAATACGTAAGCCAATACAGCACACGTACTCCTCCTTCCTTTAAGAAGAACAGCAGTGATACTTATTAACCCATAATTAAGGTATGAGAGAGTTCATGCCTTTCCTAATGGTATTACTCCGAAAGTGAACGTGATGACGCGACCGAAATTCGAACTTGCTGACTACGAAGTTGCAATACAACACGTTAGCCACCACGTCACAGGAACTCCCTCCTGATTGAGAAATAACTCCAGCCTGTAAAGAAATAAGTGTGCCTGAGTGTAGATGAGCCTCTGCCAATGTGGATAGGTTTAATAGTATGAAATCAGCGTCTTGTTTATTCATGAAAAAAAATAATTGGAAAAAAAAACGGTAGTGATATTGATATATCTTTTTTACGAATGAATATTGTTTCTTTCTATGATTAATGAAAACTGACGAATGTACCTATGAGACTTAATTAGACCGATGTTTTATTTAGATGAGAAAGCTGGCATTCTGATGTGTACCCCGTTAAATGAAAAATGCTGAGATTGATTT
The DNA here is from genome assembly GCA_963585895.1 of Sepioteuthis lessoniana. Classification (NCBI taxonomy): domain Eukaryota; kingdom Metazoa; phylum Mollusca; class Cephalopoda; order Myopsida; family Loliginidae; genus Sepioteuthis; species Sepioteuthis lessoniana. Next base: position 7,673,676 of record OY757935.1, read on the forward strand.
TGGCGGGAAGAAAGTGGCTTGATTCAAATACAGAACTCTAAAAAACAAAAAAAAAGATTGAAGCTATACACCTATAGATATATCCGTATACACACACACACACACAAACACACACATATATATATATATATATAGACACGTACACACACACACACACACACACATACATACATATATATATATATGTGGGGGGTCCTCGTGGCTTAGTGACTGGACTGCAACATTGTAAAAAACGAGTTCGAACTGGAGCCGCTCTAAAACGTTCACCTACAGACTCATACAATCGGGAAAGGCATGAACCCTCTTATCTAAGGGTAAAATGTCCGAAAATGAACGTGATAGCGTAAATGAAGATTGAACTTGCTAACTCCGAGGCCTCCGTTTTATTCTTTAGCAGTTACGCCATAACGAACCCCCCCTGCTGCCGCCATCGGCGTTTGATTGGAAAACTCGATACAATACAAGTAAGAAAAATTATTCGTTATGCGAATAGCTTCTAGAAACTTTTTTTTTTTTACAAAGGATTATTATTATAATTAGTTACTTGCACAATTCTCTGTGGATCAATTTTCCCACCCAGTCATATCTGCTCTTGTACTCTTTCTATGCCCTTTCATCTCTCTCGTTCTCTGTCTGTCACTGTCGCTGTTTCCGTCTGTCTATCTGTCTATCTATCCATAGAGTTTACCATTGATATTCTCTGGGGCCATTGGTCTGATGAGTAGACTACTCGCTAATGGTATACGAAACCAGGATTCAATCTCAGGTCGAGTTATACCAAAAATTAAAAAAATGGTACTTGATACCACTCAAGGTAAGGATCAGGGGTAAAGTAGAACAATCCAGGGAGAGGAGTAGCGCCCTCCGCTTGACGTCGGTGTAGTAGCTGTTCAAAAGGGAGCCTTTGGTTCACTCTTCACTAAGGTCGCCAACTTAAGCTTTTTTACTTATTCTCTTGGGTAGTACTAATTTCTATTTTTTTATGGAGGTGCCCGTGGTGTAATGGTTATCGTCGTAGGAAATGGACACGGCGACACGAGTTCAAATCCTGGACGTGACTGATTGCATTTCACATAGCACTAATACCCTTGGGAGAGGTATGAATCCAATTATTCTCCCTCCAGCTATGGGTAAATAGTAGAGAAGACTGGATTCTTCAGCCTTGGTGAGGCAACTAGTCTAGGAGAAGGAAAAACTCTGAATTCAAACTTGTTAAACTCCGCTTAAAAATTGACCTCGTATCATATCCTGCCCGAGCAGAGGGGTTGATAAATAGGATTAATTTCTATTTTTTACATAGCAAATTTGTTTAGCATTATTTTTGGCTAACCAGCCAAGACTTACATACATCTGCTCTGTGCGGACACTGGACGCAGTCTAGAAGACCCATCAGGATATATGAATGATAAAAGCGGATGACGAGAGAGAGAGAGAGAGAGGACAGACAGACAGACAGAGAGACAGAGAGAATCTGGTAAATCCGTGTCGTCAGTGCGATTTCATTGATTAATAAAGATTTCGTTTCCCTTTTTAGGTATTCTCTGCAAGAGCATTCATATGGCTTTTTTTTTAGAACGTCATAACTTGACAACAAGTCTTCTCAGATCACCAGAATTTTTCTTAGGCTGATGTCTGTAGTTTTGTGGTTGGAAAATTTTAGGGATTTTTCCACGTGCTCTAACAGTGATCGGTATTACTCTTATCTCAATATTCGTTTTTTTTTTTTGTTTTGTTTTTTTACGGTTTGAAGAGCTTTTTTTTACACAGGCGTTAGTTGGCGGGGGGTTCCCTGGTGTCTGATTATCATTATTATTATTATTATTATTATTATTTACACCTTTAGAGATTCTCACATCAGTATCGGCTAATGGTTTTTCACTGAAGTTTGAGTGACAGCAAGTCTCCTCAAGTCTCCAGGACTCGTCTTAGTATTCTGGCCGTTCTCAGTAATGCTGTCATTTGGATAGTCTCTTCCCGTCCGCCAACTTCCAAATCCTCCAGGCCCTTTAATAATCTCTTAATTTTTGTACCAAAAGCACCATTCACAATTGGTACAATCGTCACTTTCATGTCCCACAACTTTTTCAATTCTCTAGCAAGGTCGAGGTACTTATCCTTCTTTTCACATTCTTTCAGATTTATTCTGTGGTCAGCTAGGACAGCAAAGTCGACAATTTTGCAAATTCTCTTTTTTTTAATTAATTATTATAAGGTCTGGTCTTCTGGCCGAGATTAGGTGATCCGTGTGTATGTCAAAGTCCCATAGGAGTTTATGTGTGTCATTTTCTATGACAGGTGCTGGGTTGTGCATATACCATTTGTTAGTGTGGTGAAATTTAAATTTCTTGCACATTTCCCAGTGGATCACCTTGCCCACCCAGTTGTCTCTCGTCTTATACTCCCTCTATAGTTTTTCACATCAGTGTTAGCTGATGGTTTTTCACTGGAGTTTGAGTGACAGCAAGTCTCCCCAAGTCTCCAGGACTCGTCTCAGTATTCTGACCGTCCTCAGCAATGCTGTCGTTTGGATAGTCTCTACCCGTCCGCTAACTTCCAAGTCCTCCAGGCCTTTTAATAATCCTTTAGTTACTGTGCCTAACGCACCAATCACAATTGGTACAATCGTTATTTTATGTTCCACAGCTTTTTTTAATTCTCTATCAAGGTCGAGGTACTTATCCTTCTTTTCACTTTCCTTCAGATTTATTCTGTGGTCCACCGGGACAGCAAAGTCAACAATTTTGCATATTCTCTTTCTTTTGATGATTATTATGAGGTTTGGTCTTCTGGCCGGGATTAGGTGATCTGTTTGTATGTTAAAGTCCCATATTATTATTTTTATTATTATTATTTAGTTTTTCTTGTTTGTTTTTGGCTTTTTGCCTTTCTTTCTGCCTTTCTTTTTTTTTTTTCTTGTTTTAACCCTCTCTTTCACAATATTTACTTCTTTCTTTCTTTCTTTCTTTCAGTCTAGATTTTTGATCTCTTTTTAACTTTTCGATAAATTTTGCTTGATTCTTTATTTTTTCTTCCTTCCTTTCGTTCTGATTTTATCAGATCTTTTTCTACCTTTCTCTTGATCTATTCTTCTGGTCGGCATCTTGGTGTTCTGGGGAGTTTTTTCAGGATTTTGTTGATCATTTTTCTGGGACTGTGGCCCGGACGATTTCAATTTCAACTCAGATATCCTTTTCCTCCAGACTCCGACTATGACTGGTATTACTGTCACTTTAATGTTTCCCTTTATCATTGTTATTTGTTGGGTCCTCAGTCTGTTAAGCTGTATATTTACTTCTTCTTTCATTTCTAAAATTTTCATTCCTTCATTTCTTCTTCTTCTTCTTCTTCTTCTTCTTCTTCTTCTTCTTCTTCTTCTTCTTCTTCTTCTTCTTCTATCAGATTTAACTTTTTTTCCCTTCCTTCCTTCCTTCCTTTCTTTATTGCTTACTCACACCATATGTTCTTTCTATCTTTCTTTCGTTTTTCTTTCTCTGTTCTTTCATCAGATTTAATTTTGATTTTTCCTTCCTTCCTTCCTTCCTTCCTTCCTTCCTTCCTTCCTTCCTTCCTTCCTTCCTTTTTTCTAACAGCACATTTATTTATTTATTTATTTTTTCATCAGTTTCTCACACAACTTCTTCTTCTTCTTCTTCTTCTTCTTCTTCTTCTTCTTCTTCTTCTTCTTCTTCTTCTTCTTCTTCTTCTTCTTCTTCTTCTTCTTTCATTAGATTTAATTTTGTCACCCTTCTTTCCCTCCTTTGTTTTTCACCCCTTTTTACTCCACACGTTCTTTCTTTCTTTCTTTCTTTCTTTCTTTCTTTCTTTCTTTCTTTCTTTCTTTCTAATTATCATTGTAACTTAATTCTTTTTGTCAAAAACTCTCGCACGTATTCCTTTCTTTCCCAACGTTCACATTTTCCAATCTTTATCTTTAATTTATTTGTTTATTTATTTATCTATTTATTTATTTATTTATTTATTCTTCGCTTACATCTACAACATGACCAACTCTACTTCCTTATTCAAGAAGATTCAATCTATTTCGACCTTGAGCAGCTACGTCCTAACATCATCGTTCCGACAAAGAGAAACTAGGTAGAAAACTAACAGAATATCCTTTTACTTACATGTGTAAGTAACACATTTACTGTCCCAGTCCACTCATCTTCCTCTCACTTACTTGCAGGTTTATATATATATATATATATATATATATATATATATATGTGTGTGTGTGTGTGTGTGTGTGTGTTGGGTGTGTGTGTGTGTGTGTGTGTGTTGGGTGTGTTTGTTGCGTTGTTGTGCTTTCCTGCAGAATGTTCTTTGTTCGAACACTGCCCGACAATATTTGCTCAGGAAACATCCGGAGATGGAAGCAATGTGCACACATGTTTTTGTTTAGACGTACAAGGTATTTGCTTCTGCTTACGTTCAATCTGCGGTTTGTCTTTAAAGGGGGAAAAGAAGAAGTTACAAAGAAATAGAGGAATTAAGCCGGGAAAATGGGGAGGGAAATGACTCGAGGGAGGAAAGGATGGAATGGAAGTAAGATGAGAGAAAATCAAAGCGAGAACGAGAAAAGAAAGCATGTGAAAAAAAAAAGTGAATAAAAAAAACCGGGAGTTAGAAACTATTCAAAAAATAACTAAAGGAAGGAAGGATGAAAAAAAGGGTTATTTAGACAGATGATAATAAGACAAGAAAGAAAGAAAGAAAGAAAGAAAGAAAGAAAGAATTTATAGGGAGGAGAAAAATAAATAAATAAAGATAGAAAGAAAAATTTAGACGGATGAGAATAAGAAAGAAAGAAAGAAAGAAAGAAAGAAAGAAAGAAAGAAAGAAAGAAAGAAAAAAAATTTATACGGAGGAGAAAAAGAAAGAAAGAAAGAAAGAAAGAATTTAGACGGATGAGAATAAGAAAGAAAGAAAGAAAGAGAGAAAGAAAGAAAGAAAGAATTTATACGGAGGAGAAAAATAAATGAATAAAGATAGAAAGAAAAATTTAGACGGATGAGAATAAGAAAGAAAGAAATAAAGAAAGAAAGAAAGAAAAAAAATTTATACGGAGGAGAAAAAGAAAGAAAGAAACAAATAAACAAAGAAGGAAAGAAAAATTTAGACGGATGAGAATAAGAAAGAAAGAAAGAAAGAAAGAAAGAAAGAAAGAAAAATTTTGATAGATGATAATAAGACAACAAACAAACAAACAAACAAACAAAAATTTAGACAGATGAGAATAAAAAAGAAAGAAAAAAGAAAGAAAGAAAGAAAGAAAGAGAAATTTAGACAGATAAGAATAGGACAAGAAAAAAGTATGGTAAAAAAGAAAGAAAGAGAGAAAGAAAGAAAGAAAAATTTACACGAGCGAGAATATTATAATAAGGAGAGGAAAAAAAGGAAAGACAAAGAATAAAGGATTATATTTTAGGTTAAATGAGATAAAAGAAATAAAGAAACAAGGAAATAGGAAATTTGGATGTACAAGAAAGAAAGAAAGAAAAATCTAGACAGATGAGAATAAGAAAGAAAGAAAGAAAGAAAGAAAGAAGGAAAAAAGTGAGGTAGTACAAAATTCATAAAATAATTGAAAGAAAGACCGAAAGAAAAAGATTGAAAAAGAAAGAAAGAGGAAAGTTAGGAACAACCAAACAATACAAAAAAAGGAAATAAAGAAGTAAAAAACTAGAAAGAAAGAAAGAAAGAAATAAATTAAGAGGAAAGTAAGAAAGAATCAAAACAAGATAGAAAAAAAGAAATTACGAAAGAAAATAATTAGAAAGAAAGAAAGAAAGAAAGAAAGAAAGAAAGAAAGAAAGAAAGAAAGAACAAAAAACAAACAAGATATAAAAAAGATGGAAGGAAAGAAGTAGAAAAATTAAGAAAGAAAGAAAGAAAGAAAGAAAGAAAGAAAGAAAGAAAGAAGGGGGAAAGTAAGAAAGAATCAAAACAAGATAAAAAAAAGAAATTACGAAAGAAAGAACGAAAGAAAGAAAGAAAGAAAGAAAGAAAGAAAGAACAAAAAAAAAAAAACAAGATATAAAAAAAGATGGTAGGAAAGAATCAGAAAAATTAAGAAAGAAAGAAAGAAAGAAAGAAAGAAAGAAAGAAAGAAAGAAGGGGGAAAGTAAGAAAGAATCAAAACAAGATAAAAAAAAGAAATTACGAAAGAAAGAAAGAAAGAAAGAAAGAAAGAAAGAAAGAAAGAACAAAAAACAAACAAGATATAAAAAAGATGGTAGGAAAGAATCAGAAAAATTAAGAAAGAAAGAAAGAAAGGAAGGAAGATAGAAAGATGTAATGAAACTGAAGTTGTCTGAGAAAAGAGGGAGATGATAATCAACTTGGTATGAGTGTCATAGCAGAAATGGCCAAATTGCTTTTTGGTCCCCTAATTTTTCAGTCATCTCAATCTTTAATAATATTTCTCCTTATTTGAGCAAATCCATTTTAAATAGCTACAATATATTTCATCTTTAGTTAATATTTTCCACATATATCATAATTTTTATTCTTTCTATTTTTCTTTTTGTTTTTCTTTCTTTTTGTTTTTCTTTCTTTCTTTTTCTTCCTTTTGACTCGAAATCTTTCTCGATAAACAAACCTAACATAAATTCTCTACAATATTCCTAATAAGTCAAATGACGTAATTTAAAATAACAAGCACTGATACACTAATCAAACGGCCAATATTTTCTTATTATACAAATTTTTCCCCAGGTTTTTGTATTTTGCATTTTTAAACATCCATCGTTGACTTAAAATCGTTAATATACCCCTCATGGTCCTGGTGATGGTTCAGTAGAACCGAAACGCTATAGTGTCGACCTCTCAATAAATCTCTCCTTCCAATTGGATTACCTTGTTATCAATTCATATATATATATATATATATATATATATATATATATATATATATATATATAAACATTGGTTTTAAAAGTGTAAAATATTTTTAAATCATTTAAAATATTTAAAAATTCTAAAAGGTGGGGACTCTTCTTTTTGCTGACATCTGTTCAGAGGATTAAAACTGGAAAATAAGTTTTTACATAAAGTATTTCAAAAGATTGATCAGCATGAATGTATTTTTCAATCTACTCAGAAACTGTCCCTGTTCATTTAAATGTATATATATATATATATATATATATATATATATATATATATATAAACATTGGTTTTAATTAAAAGTATATGCATATTAAGATCAATAAAATATATTTTTAATCATTTAGAATATTTTAAAATTCTAAAAAGTGGGGACACTTCCATTTGGTCACATCTCTTCAGAAAATTAAAACTGAAAAATAAGATTATAGATGAGGAATTAGATTGCTAAATTGCTTTTTGGTCCCATAATTTTTAAGTCATTTCAATATTCGTGAATTATTTAATGCCAAAGCAATTTACGTAGAATAGCAGCAGTTTTGATATCCAACTCATGGCTGAAAAGATAAAGTGGTTCATGCCTTTATCAAGAGTTTTAATCAGAGAGTGAACATAAATGTGCAACAAGAGTTGGTGCTCGCTTACTAAGACGTCGCAGATAAACATTGGTCTTTGGAAAAGGATAACACGAGAGTAGTTGTGAGAAGGAGTAAATAAGCGATGAAAAAACAGACAGAAAAAACAAAACAAAAATAAACGAAAGAAAGAAAGAAAGAAAGAAAGAAAAAACAAACAAGTAACGGAGAGAAAAAAACAAAAGAAAAGAAAAAGAACAAAGTAATAAATAAAAAGAATAATAATTAGACAGAAAGAAAGAAACAAACAAATGAATAAGCAATCAACTGAAATGAATAGATAAATAAACACAGAAAGAAAAAGAAAAAAAAATAACTAAAAGAAGGAAAGAAAGAATGAAAAGAAAGAAAGAAAAAACGAAAAGAAAGAAAAATAAGAAAGAAAGAAAAAGAAATTAGTTTATCTCTTTCCTCAATTGTTAAAACGCAGAAAAACGCAAAATATCGTTTCGTCTGGTGAAGTTCTTCAGTGAATAACGAACGAAATATCACCACTTAACCCGTTGTAAGTATTTGACTTATCCACTCTTCCACTTATATATATGTATATGAGGGTTGAACACTCTGGTGAAGGAATTTTCGGCCGCCGCTCACATAATGAAAAGCTCTTCGAAAGAATGGAGCACTGGTAGCAGATACGGTATAAAAATGTAAACAAACGACTGCTGCTGTTACTACACAATACCTTAAACATTCCCTTAGCTAAACGTGATATGCTTGTTGGTCGAGCGGTCCGACTCTTATTCTAACGTAAAGTTGGGTGGGTTTTGATCGCGGCTCTGAGCGTCCTACATGTCTAGCCAAACAGCAGAGTTCTGATAGAACGAAACAGTCTGTCTGTGGATGACAATATATATATATATATATATATATATATATATATATATGTATTCATATATATAATTTATATGATAAATATATAGATATGAATAAACTGAGATAGATAGATAGATACTGTGGATCGAGAACAAAGAAAATTATCGTGTATTTGCGAATTGGGGAGGGTTTTACTTTATTCTTTATATTCGCATTTTAATTGTATTGCACTAATAAAAATCTTTTTATATTATGCAGTTTCTGTATAGCGCCCTCCCCTACACCTAGGTAAAGTGGCTATTGAAAAGGAAGCCTTCTGGTTAGTTTGGTTGGTTTATTGGGTTTTATGGCATATCAACCTTTGTAGGTTATTTAACGCCAAATCCATTTTTATCTAAATAATCTGATCTTTTTAAAACAATTCAGTTTAGCATAAGTACACAGTTTAATTGTCAAAAACATTTCTATTTCAAACTATTCAAGCAGTTATATGTAACAATTCAATTACGTGTAAATACAGTTTTAATGTCGAAAAACAGTTTTATTTGAAATAATTCAGTTAAGCATAAGCACGCAGTTTAAATGTAAGTACGGTTTAATTGTCAGAAACATTTCTATTTCAAGCTATTCAGTTTATTCAAACAATTCAGTTCAGCATCAGTGTGCCGCTAGTTCTATTTAACCCATAGATAGGGCTCTATCAGGTGCTACCTCTCCGGGCCAGAGTGGACCTGGGAGCGATGGCAGTAAAGGGGTACTCCACATTCCCCAAAGCTCCAGCACTGCTGGAACCTTACCATCAGATTGTTTAGTGTCATAAAAAGGACGCTCGTTGGGGGCGGGGTCGTATCCCTCTGCAGAGAAGCATTCGGTGTATTCTAGAACCCCAGCCGACTGGGCAAGAGCCTTCTAGTCGCCCTTGACTACTACGTAACTTTCATAAAACTGCAAATTTTAAGCAAAGTATAGATAGATAGATAGATAGATAGCTTTTCGCAATGCTTCATCTAAAACTAAAAAAAAAAAAAAAGAAAGAAAAGAAACTAGCGAATGACAGATCAGGAAATACGATGAGACATCGTGTGATGATAAAAAAATGAATTATTTTCGTCATAAATCATTTGAAAAACTCACATTTGATAATTCAAATTCATTTTTTCTTTTAATTGGAATCATTTTGAGATGAGGCTTCTTAATCTGAGAATTAATTTTTATTTATTGTGGACTTTTTGTCCTCATCTTGGTAGGTTTTTGTGTTGTTCCTTCTTTCTGGCGCAGCGGATAGAGGCGTTGAGTCTCTACGGTTCTAGGTGAGCATTGTCAGGAGATGGCGGTTTCAAATCCTACCTAAGCCTGCCAGAGGTTTACTTGGTCAAAAACGTGGTGCGATAGACAACAAATATGGAAGGCAGTAATTACTGGGGATACGGTTACAAGACTCAACATTCCTATCCGGGGTCGCGGTAAAATCACCTGAAGAAGGCCAGAGGTGAAATTTGATCGAAACGTAGTGAAAGAAGAAACAACACAAAAAACTACCAAGATGAGGACAGAAAGTCAGCAATAAAAAAAAAAAAAAAATTAATCCTCATTTTTCTTTTCTTTTTTTTTCTTTTTTTTTTTTAGATTTAAAATATTTCCGTGATATCGATCGATTTTTGATTGGCTAATCACTTTTTTTCTTATGCTCTTGAAAGTTAAATAATTGTAGAAAATTCTAATTTGATAAAATATTGAAATACTTTTGTTAATGGTTACTGATTATTTTCCACAATGGTTATTAGAGCAACGAACGTCTGGCCAGGTTCTGTTGGGAAAATCTATTTCCGACCAAATTAATTGATGTTATATGTTGAAAGTCTAAAACATATTCGTTAAAAATTCATTCAATTTCCTTAGAACTGAACAAAAAATTAATCAACGTGAATGTATTTTTCAATCTACTCGGAAACTGTCCCTGTTTATTCACCATGTTCATTTAATTATATATATATATATATACGAGGGGTATTCAGTAAGTTTCCAGACTTTTTTCGTATGGGCATTTAAAATTGTCGTAGACATGTTATGAGATGGCTGACTAATTTTTATGATTTCAGGTTAAATGAACAGCTACAGCAGCAATTGAAATACACCCTACTAAAGCCTGATTGTCACAGCTGGTGAATTTCAAAAATGCAATCTGACACTTTAGAAGAACGATGTGTAATAAAATTGTGTTTTAAACTTGGAAAAAATGCCACAGAAACGTATGGAATGCTCCAGACTGCTTTTGGAGCATCTTGCACGAATCGGGCATCAGTTTTTGAGTGGCATAAGAGATTCAAGGAAGGCAGGGAGTCTGGGAAAGATGCTGAGAGGTGTGGGAGGAGTAAAGAAGTCAATACACCACAGTTGATTGGCCAAACGGTTAGGGTTAGGGTTAGGTTTACTATGTTGAGGTTTTAAGGGAGTTCAGAAAGAGATTCCGTCGGAAGAGGCCGGCACACTTCAAATCGGGTCAGTGGCATTTCCAACAGGACAACACACCAGTCCACAACTCCATTCTTGTCACAGACTATTTGACCAAGATGGGCATTAAGACAGTTCCTCAGCCTGCCTATAGTCCAGACCTTGCTCCCTGTGACTTTTGGTTATTCCCTAAGCTCAGAGGCTGTCGTTATGAGACAATTGAGGAGATGAAAGAGGCTCTGACGAAGGTCATTGACACTCTCACACAAGAGGACTACCATTGGGCCTTCTAGAAGTTGTTGGAACGGTAGAACAAGTGCATTGCAGCTGGAAGAGATTACTTCGAAGGGGACTAGAGTTTCATGTGTGTACTATCAACAAAAGTGCCCATACGAAAATAGTCTGGAAACTTATCGAATGCACCTCGTATATATAATTAAATGAACAAGATCTTGATTTACATAGCATCACTGACAGACTGAACAATGTCGAACCTTCTATAAAGTTCACATATGAACTTGAATACAACAGCACCCTACCTTTTCTGGATATTTTACTTATTAGGAATATTAACAAACTTGAATTCAAGGTTTACTGTAAACCCACCTGCAAAAACGACCACATTCACTTTTATTCAAACCACAACAACAATACTAAAAGAGGTATCATGATAGGTTTTTACCTCAGAGCTCTACGTATTTGCTCCTCGAAATATTTAAATGATGAATTCATCCACACAGAAAACTCCTTCCATAACCTTCAGTACCCCGAATCTTTTATACATTTTGCTCAATCTAAAGCCCTCAAAATCCACAATAAGAATCAAACTCAAACTAATGCCCACTCAATATCTGATAAAACTAGTTCCCTCCACAGATACATAACTTTGCCAAACAATTCTTCCTCTCACAACATAAAGAATAACTTAAATAATTCTTAAACAATCCGCGAATTAGTACACTCTAGCCCTCAATGTAACTTATTTTCAGACGCCGGTGTTTATTGTATCCCTTGTAAGGATTGTAAACTTAAATACATCGGCGAAACATCTCGGAACCTCCACGTTCGTTTGAAAGAACACAAAAGAGACATAAGAATTGCTAACTCAAATAATGCATTATTCCGACACATTTCGCAATCTAATCACAACTTCGACTCCAATTCTGCTAAGATGCTCATTTACATCCATAATAAAAATCTAAGACGTATTTTCGAAGCCGCTGCTATCTCATTCTTTAATTCCTTAAATAATCGTCCTGGCTTTTATAATATTTCTCCTTACTTGAGCAGATCCATTTTAAATAGCTACAATATATTCCATCTTTAGTTAATATTTTCCACATATATCATAATTTTTATACTTTCTATTTTTCTTGGTCCTGATGATGGTTCAGTAGAACCGAAACGCTATAGTGTCGATTTCTTAATAAACCTCTCCTTCCACTTGGATTACCTAGTTATCAATTTTTCTACAGATATATATATATTGGTTTTAAAAGTGTATGCACATTAAGAATAATAAAATATTTCTAAATCATTTAAAATATTTAAAAATTCTAAAAAGTGGGGACCCTTCTTTTTGTTCACATCTGTTCAGAGGATTAAAACTGTAAAATAAATTTTTACATGAAGAATTAAAAAAAATAATCAACATGAATATATTTTTCAATCTACTCAGAAACTGTTCCTGTTCATTAACCATGTTCATTCAAATATATATATATATATATATATATATATATATATATATATATATATATATATATATATATATATGTTGTGGGAGCCTTACCCATCTCACCATAATGGACTCTTCTCACCGTTATTAGTACTTAGAGATTTCGCTGCTTGAGGGGCAGATCAATATCGGTGTTATCCGAACAGTACGAGACTTCTTACCTTTTCTATGTAACTCTATCTTTCTTGTGTAATATAATCTGTTGTCTAATATCCGTGTTTGTGTTTTAATTAGTGACCCTTTCTGGGGCCACAAAATACTGGCGAAGAGGAACTCGAATGAAAAAAGGGACTCTCCAACAAGCAAAAGGTATTAATCGCACAACATACTGGTGAAGATACATCGCAACAACAAAGAGATACCCAACTACAAGTTGTGAAAGAATCCATAACAAAGTTCCAGCATACAACGAACCGAACAAGATTTTTGTTAAACAACTACAAGGTATAAAATTGTACAAACGACGGAGTGTGTCGGATAACAGATATTTAAAAAAAATATTCTGTAAGTAAGATTGTCACGAAATCAAAAATTGATTTTCATATTTTTCTTTCTTCCTCCCACTTCAGAGAGGAAAATATCATTCGGCCCTTACAGTTTTGTGTTGTACAAAAAACACACACAAACAGTAATTATTCTAGATTTCTGTGGATATTTACTGAAGTAAAAAAAAATTCCCTCCTTTCAGAGAAAAAAAAAGATTTAAAAGAAATTTTTTTAAGTCTAAAAAAATGGAAGACCTTAAAGAAATGTTTGCACAAATGATGAAGTTCCAAATGGAGTCTAAACATAAAAAAAAAAAAAAAAATGAGTTAATCTCCAATTTCAGAAAGAAAACGAAGAAAGAATCTTAAAAAACGAGGAAAAACAACAACGGTTCTTTCGTGAATTGCAAAAATAACAAGAAGCACATTTTAAAATCTAAGTAATAACCGGCCTACAGATAGTACTACTATTTTCACTCAAAATGCAATGTGGAACGCACTCGAAACATTTTCCTACGCACCAGATGAGGATAAGACCTTTGAGGCATATGACAGAAGATATGAATATTTATATTACCGACTGTGCCGATTGGACTGATGCAAAAAAGTCTGGCTACTTCTACGAAAGCTAGGAACTGTGGAACGCAACTCGTTCGTAGATTATATTGTACAAAAAAAAAAAAAAAAATATCGAACTTGGCTTTTTAGAAACAGTTAAATTACAATCAGAATTATTCAGCTCCCAAACTTTTCTATTCCACAAAAGATGGAAATGTCTCGACTTTACAAAAAGGGACAGTGATGATTATTTAGGGTTTGCCTCGGTCGTCAATAAAAACTGCAACGATTTTAAACTGGACGAATTGTCAGCGAATAACTTCAAATGTCTGATATTCGCACAAGGCCTAGTGTCGGCAAAAGACGCAGAATTCAGATGCAGAGTTTTGTCGAAATTAGACAACGAACCCGATCTCACACTTCAAAAACTGGCTGAAGACTGTCAGAGGATAGTGAGTGTCAGTAAAGACTAAAAAAATATCGAGGAGTCTGGTACTGCTTACGTATGGAAAGTCAAGCATAGATCCTTATCATACTCCCCGGTAAAAGAGAGAAAGAATATGATTACCCAAAATTTCAATACAGGCAGACTAGTGACAACCAAAAAAAAAAAAAAAAAATAACACCTAGCGCTTGCTACTGCTGTGGAAAAGTACATTGGGCAAAAGACTGTCCCTATCGTACAAAAAATGACAAAGCTGCGATAAATTCGGACATAAGGGCTCACAGTGTAGAAACAGAAAAATGATTAAAAAAAGACACATACAAAAAACGAGGACTAGTCAGACAAAGTCGTTCGTAAATGCATAACAGTCAAAGAACTAAATAAGTCAGTAAGATTTCAGTTAGACTCTATTAATAATAAACTTACAAACTTGGAGAAAATTAAATAGCCCAATAATAAAGATGACACGCAAGACGGCGCGAACGGTAACAGGAGACAAAATAAAATTTGAAGGCGAAATAATTATCCCAGTATCACTAAATGGTATAAACAAAAAATTAGAAGTCTTCGTACTGAAGGACACAGAAAATTTGTTTGGGTAGGACTGGTTTCAGAAATTTAATTTACGTTTTGCCAAAAAGTAGAATGCATTACGGCCGAAGCTGAAAAAATTAAGATGGAACTAAAAGGTAGTTTCCCCGAAGTATTTTCAGCTGGTCTTGGCAAATGTACTAAAATTTAGGCAAAATTTGAACGGAAGGAAAATACACGCCCCATTTTTAGAAAAAGCGAAACATACTGTTTGCCGCGACCGAAGAAATAAATAAAGAGTGAGACTGATTAGTGAATATTATCGAAAGTGGAATTCAGCGAATGGGCTGCTCCAACGGTATATATAAGAAAAAATCTAAGGAAATCCGGGTGTGTGCAGATTTTTCAACAGGATTGAACGCTCCACTCAAGGATTACCAGCCCAGAAGAGGTTTTTAATGAATTAAATGAAGGAAAAGTTTTTTCAAAAATTGACTTAAGCGAGGCCTACCTACAGATTCCACTAGAAGAAAATAGCTCTAAACTACTCCGTATTAACACACACAGAGGGCTGTACACATTTGACAGACTAGCTCTTGGAATAAAAGTCGCACACGCTATCTTCCAACAGGTGGTGGACACCATGCTGGGCGGCTTTGACTTCACTTTGGCTTATCTTGATGATATTGTAATTAATAGTAAAACAAAGGACCCACACAGAGAATATCTAAACAATGTTTTCGCACAAATACGGGAATTTGGGTTCAAGGTAAAGGAAGCAAAATGCGATTTCTGTATGTACAAAATCAAATATCTGGAACATATCATTGACAAAGATAGGAGACGTCCCGACCCTGAAAGGGCTACAGCTATCAAGGATATGCCCACCCCTGATAATGTTACGACATTACAGAGCTTCCTTGGACTACTACCAAAGTTTCATAAAAACTTTGCACGATATCCGCGCCCCGCTGAACGAACAACTAAAAAAAGATAAAAAGTAGAGATTGATACTCGAATGTCAAACAGCATTTGACCAAATTAAAAAGGCCTTAACATCGGATCTTTTTCTCACACACTATGACCCAAAACTGGAGATTATTGTCGCAAGAGATGCCAGCTTATATGGGGTTGGTTCTTGTATCTTACATAAAATGCCCGATGGGACAAAAAAAAAACCCCAATAGCCCACGCATCTAGAACCCTTCTTCTGGCCGAAAAGCATTATTCCCAGATTGAAAAGGAGGCCTTGGGAATAATATTTGCAGTGACAAAATTTCACCGATACTTGCATGGCAGATTCTTTACTCTACCAACAGACCACAAGCCCCTAATAACTATTTTCAGATCAAAAAAGAATTTACCAGTTTATACTGCCCATAGGCTACTAAGATGGGGAACGATTTTTACTTAACTACACTTTTAAAATCGAATACCTCCCGTCAAAACAGATTAGCCACGCAGATGGAATATCAAGGTTGGTACCGAAGTATAGGGAACCCTTCGAGGACACAATAATAGCCGCCTTACGAACAAACTGAAATTAAAAACATGATAGCCAACACATCAAAGAACTGCCTGTGACGCTACTCGAGATAAAAAGCGAAGCATTGAACGATTACTTTACCAATATTAAACAGAAAATCACAGCAAAAATTGAAAAAGTACCAGAAGTATTTTCACTATGTGACAATGTCCTCCTATATAGTGAAAGGGTCATAATACCAAAGAAATTGCAAAACAGAATTTTAAGAGATTTTCACAGAGATTTTCATTAAATAGAATGAAGAGTCTCATGAGAAGCTATGTTTATTGGCCGAAGATGGATAACGACATAAGGGATATGATCGAAAAATGTAAAGGCCGTGCCTTAGCGGCAAAAGCAGCCCCCACTACTTTCAAACCTTGGCCAAAAACAGAATAACCTTGGTCGAGGATACATGTTGATTTTGTGGGTCCTCTGGAAGATTTCTACTACCTAATTGTAGTGGATAGTAACTCAAAATGGTCTGAGGTTCTCAGATGCAGAAGACCTACAACGGGGACAACTATTGGGTTCCTACATAAGGTGTTTGCGCAGTTCGGTGTAGTAGATGGTGTGGTTAACGACAACGGAAGCCAATTCACAGCAGTCGAATTCAAGGAGTTCTGCGAAATCTTCCAAATAAAGCACATAACCACACCGCAATATCAGCCAAGATCAAACAGCCAGGCTGAACGTTTTGTAGACAGCACTCAAAAAAGCATCAGATACCCCGACGGACAAGGCACTGCAGCAATTTCTGCTGGTATACAGAATCACACCCAATCCCAATACACCACTGGCAGTCTCACCAGCCGAGACGATGTTTGCCATAAATAGATAAGATCCGTCTTCGATAAGCTACTCCCGAAACAAAATAAGGTACGAAGACCATATTAACGCCTAAAAAAAGGTTCAACCCGGAAGAAAATTTTACTTTAAAAAATATCAAAATAACCCGTCCTGTTGGAAACGTGGGATAATTAAGAAAAGAATGGGTGATATGGTGTAGTAGAAGGACCCAAATACACACAAAGAGACACCAGAATCACTTACAGAGACGCCGTTTGAACGACTCCAACGACGTACCACAAATAGAAGAGCCAATAGACACCATTTTCAACATGTTTTATTTAGATCCTCCCCAATATATATATATATATATATATATATATATATATATATATATATATATATATATATATTTGCCTAATAAGTAGAGTGTTCGCTAATGGTCTGGGAGACCGGGGTTCAATCCCGGGTCGAGTCATACCAAAGACTCAAAAAATGGTACTTGATGTCGCCTTGCTTAGCACTTGGCATTATAACGAACGGATCACGGGAAAGGAGTAGCGCCCTCCCCTTGGTGTAGTGGCTATCGAAAAGAGATCCTTCGGGTCACCCTCGACTATAGTTGCCAACTTTACTTTAGTTTATATATATATATATATATATATATATGGTAAATATACTGTATTAATAAGTACTATATTCCTTACGTACATACCATCATTGATTACAATAATATATACGTAATATAACATTAACACAACATAGGCGACGAATACAAATTATTTTTTACGGACATGTTGCAATTTAACTCAGAACATATTCCAACACACAAATATTAGTATTGTATAATACAAGATATTATATTACAATATATCATGTTTCTTAGTATCAAAGTATTCTCATCTCCCCTGATAACGTTTTAGATCCAACTTCCATTTTCGTCTATCATATACGCACATGTCAACTCTTCATAATGCAATGATGATGATGAATTTGTTCTTTAGTTAAAATCATCACTACGCTCAATCTTTTTTTAATTCGGCCAAATCCACAACTCTTTCGCGACTTTCTCTTAGCCGATGCTAATATTATATAGGAACATCTCATTAAATGGCAAACCTAAAAAATTCGTAGACTTGTTAATATACCTCGGTAGTAATATCTGATCAACTTAAAGCGATACTAACGTACGCATTCGTAAAGCATAGACTTCCATTGAAAGGTTAATGATAATACAGAAACTTGATTTGTTGGATTAAAAAACAGGCAATTCTACCAAGTTGTAGCCGTTTTAGTACGACTGTATGGTAGCACTACTTTAACTTTAACGAAACGCGTGGAGAGAGGAGCTAGATTGGAACTACACAACGATGCTGGGTGCTGTTTTGAACAATTTCTTCTGAGAGCACCCTACAAAACAGTAATTGTATGGTCACTTATCTCCCATCTCACAAACCATTCAAGTGAGGCAAGCAAAACATGCTCTCTACTACAGGAGAAATTAGGAAAAACACATATATGAAGTTCTACAATGAACTCTTTATCAAGAACAGTTCAAAATTGATTTTATTGAGTTTAGGTAGTTTTTTTCTGATGTTGAGCGCTTTGAGAATCTGTAATTTTTGCTTGCTACCTAAATTCACTAAAATCAATTTTGAATCCAGTACTAATGTACTTAATCGTCTTTAACTACTACTTCTACTTGTAGAACCAAATTTAGAAATAAACGCTACATCAGCATAGATAATAAATGTTCACCACTTACAAAGTAGTACTCTTCATGGAAAGATTACATTACTTTTACAATATACACACCCCTGATGATGACCCAAGATCGGGCAGAAGGTACTTGGGAACGAATTAATTATAGGAGGTTTATTAACCAATTCCCGCCGGATAGCATAAAATGTATGCGGTGACTCAAAAGGATAAATACAAAAACGAGTTGACGGAAGATGTCTATATTGTTATATTAACGAAGAAATGCAGCCCAAACACACATACCCGAAGCCGCCGCTATCTCATTCCTTAATTCCCTAAATACTCGTCCTGGCTTTTATAATATTTCTCCTTACTTGAGCTAACACATCTTAAATAGCTACAACATATTCCATCCTTAGTTAATATTTTCCGTATATCTCAAAATTTCCATGCTTTCTATTCTTCTTTTGTTCTTTCTTTCTTTCTTTTCTTCCTTCTGTCTCGAAATCTTTCTCGTTAAACAACGTACATAAATTCTATACAATATTCCTAATAAGTCAAATGACGTAATTTAAACATCAAACGCTGATTTTGCAGTTAAACGGCCAACGTTTTCTTACTCTACATATTTTCCCCAAGGTGTTTGTATTTCACATTTCTAAACATCCATCGTTAACTTAAAATTATTAATATCACCCCTCATGGTCCTGATGATGGTTCAGTAGAACCGAAACGTTATAGTGCCGACCCGTTGATAAATCATTCCTTCCACTTGGATCGTTGTTATTAGTTTTTCTACATATATATATATATATATATATAATTGAAATATAGTTCTCAGAGCGTATGCATGTATTTAGGCCACAGGTTTTCTTGTCGGCATATTCTATAAAGTTTGACCGACAAGTATTTGTTATGTTTTTAAAGTTTTTTTCTAACTCACAAGTGAGATTGCAAATGAGATGTTGCAAATGAGATTGAAAGCTGTTTAATAATTGTCCGAAATCTTTGATGTCGCAGTCTGAGTACCTGTACTTTCGACCTTCGTTGGTCATTGTCAAGCACCTGGTTTCGGCCACATCATTAATTATGTGATCAGTGAATATTTTGAATGAGACAATCCATCCCGTGCAGTCAACGTCGTATTTGAGCGCGCAGTCCGTTGGTGCTGGCTTGAATGTGTAGAATCTACCGATCAGGATCATGTGACTATGTATCACTGAGGTTGTTGAGCTAGGCAGCTTTGTCAAATGCATTCGATAAACAACCCCCACCGTCACCCGTAGACTAACTTGCAATTCATTTAATGTTAACCTCATCCTATCTACATATCGAGAAATCATTTGACAAGACTATAACACACCCACAAATATTAGAAAAAATTAGTAACGGACACAAAAATCGGGGGTGGTGTCCTCGTGGTGCAATGGTTAGAGCGATGCACTGCGGAATCGTTGTCAGTGAGTTCGAAATCCCGTTTTACCATAACGTTCACTTTTGGACAAATACCCTTGGGAAAGGTATGAACCCCCTTATCCTCCCAGCTATGGGTTAAATGGTAACACTACTGTTATAGAAGGATGGGTTTGGCATCAAATAACCTACAAAGGTTAACACACCATTAAACAAAGAAATCAAACTAAACATTAAAATCCCTGACAGCACCGACCATAAAAAGTTCTCCAAATACTATAAGTCGTTTTTTTTTTTATAAAAGAACAGACACCATACACTAAACTAAATAAATGCCTAATCGATGATTCAGAGTCACGTGATCCTGATCTGTGATGACTATACAATCAAACCAATGACAACGGACTGTGCGTTCAGATACGACGTCAACTGCACGAGATGAATAATCTCATTCAAAATATTCACTGATCACATAAAACATCTGATAATCTATGACGAGGTCAAACTCACACCTCGACAATGACTAAGGAGGATCTAAAATATTTGTAATTTACTCTTCGCATCAGAGATTTCGGACAATTATTAAACAGCCATCATTCTCATTTATGACATCTCACTCACTAACTAGAAAAGGGTAATAAAAAGAGAACTTAAATCCTTGTTAGTCATTTTGAATTAGATATACCCACATAAATATAAATATATATATATATATATATACTTTTAAATAAGCCTTGCCGCTAAATACTGCTTAGCAAATTTATCCCCAAAACTTTAGTAATCTATTCATTTTTATTATCACTGAGTAAATTGAATAAACGTTTAAATCATCATGTGGCAGATCAGATTCTTCTAATATATATATATATATATATATATATATATATATATATATATATGCAATTGTTAATTGCAGCGTAAAAGTCGACGTTTTAAACCTGAAAAATGTCTTCAAATCTAAGGGTAGACTTATATCATCATCATCATCATCATCATTATGTCGTGCCACTAGCACGGATATCCCTCACCCTCTCTCGCCACTTCTCCCGATCGTTCATCGCCTCTGGCAGGTCTTCAGGACTACATCTCGTATCCTCACATAGTTGCTGTATGTATGTTCGTGCTGGTCTTCCTGCTTTTGCTCTGCCATATGTGGGGGTCCATAGGAGTACATCACTTATGAGCTCGTCCCTGCTTCTCCAGCAGTGTCCTGCATGTATGGTTCGTCTAACCTGAATAGTTTTCGTGATAGGCTTTACGACAAGCTGGTCAACTAGTGGAAAAATACTCCTAAAAACTGATGCACACCTCTTACCGTAACTCCAGTGGACTGTCATGTATATATCCAACTTAAGTCTGGAGAAACTATCTAATAATTTCACACATAATATTTTTAATATAAAAGAATGGAATTGTAATATGAATTAAGTGTTACTGTATTTGATAGCACATAAGACGCACTTTTTTTTCTCTGAAAGTATTTTTTAAAGATCCCCCTGCGTCTTATACGTCATATATAAGCTGAAAATTCGTAATAATTGTCTGAAATTAGCTTCCTCGAAACTCCAATTAGCTTAGACTTTTGAGTAACTTTCATATACCTATTGTCATTATTTAAAAGATTAATATTTAAATAAAGAATATTTTTATTGATAATATAAATTATATGATTTTTCATCACGTTTAAAATTAGTACGTTTTTTTTAATTTGATCTGGTGAAATCAGGGTGCGTCTTATACACCCATACGTCTTATATGCCGTCCCAACACGTTAATAGCTTCAAGTATTCAATCTAATATTAATAATTTATGCATAATTATATGGTTTCAAGTATTCCGATCTAATACTAAAAGTTTGTACCCAATTATATAGTTTCTCATATTCTTATCTAATATTTATAAATAATACCCAATCTTCTCTGCCGAGGGGTAAGACCACCCCAACGAATGTCCTAGATATGACACTAAACAATCTGATGGTGAGGTTCCAGTAATGCTGGAGCTTTGGAGAATTCGGAGTATCCCTTCATTGCCATCGCTCTCAGGTCCACTCTAACCCGGAGTGGTATCACCTGATAAGGGTCCTATCTATGGCTCAAATAGAACTAAACCGTGGTTTCGAGATTGTACTGTTTTTGTATTTAAACTGCGTACTTATGCGAAACTGAACTGTTTAAAATAGAACTGTTTTGACTCATAAACGGTGTACTTATGCTAAACTGAATTGCCCGAAATTGAACTGTTTTGACCATTAACTATGTACTTATGTTAAGCTGAATTCTCGAAATAAAACTGTTTTGACATTAACTCTGTGTATTGCCCAGTCGTATGCTGTAGAATAAACCGACTACACCTCTGCAGAGGGGTTAGACTCCTTCCCAACGAGTGTCCTGGTTATGAAGCTTTGGGAAATGTGGAGCAACCCTTCATTGCCATTGCTCCCAGGTCCACTCTGGCCTGGAATGGTAACATCTGATAGGGCCATATCTATGGGTTAAATAGAACTTAACTACATACTAATACTAAACTGAATTATTTGAATTAGAACTGTTTGAGTAAAGTGAACAGCTTGAAAAAGGAATGTCCTTGACAATTAAATAGTGAGCTAACATTTAAACGGTGTACTTATTCCAAACTGAATTGTTTGAAATGGAACTGTTTTTGACAATGAAACTGTACTTAAGCTAAATTAAATTGTTTAATATAGAACTGTTTTGACATTTAACTGTGTAAACAAAATCTAAACTTACACTAAACCGATTTGGCTTAATTAGGATTGTTTGAATAAACTGAATAGCTTGAAATCGAAATATTTTCACAATTAAACTATGTATTAATGCTAAACTGAACTGCTTGAAATAGAACTGTTTTGACATCGAAACTGCGTACTTAAGCTGAACTGAATTGTTTGAAATAGAACCGATTGACTAAACTGAATAGCTCGAAATAGAAATGTTTTTGACAATTAAACTATGCACTCATGTTAAACTGAATTGTTTGAAATAAAACTGAATATTTCCATAAAAATGGATTTTGCGTTAAATTATCTACAAAGGTTGATAATCCATAAAAACTAACCAGCTAACCAACCAAACAACCAACCTACTGTATGTGACACCAAATAAGGCGAACTTTTTTGTCTAAAAATACTTTTTTTTAAATTCTCCTGCGTCTTATAGGTCATGTATAGGTTTAAAATTCTCGATAGTCGGCCGAAATTAGTTACCTGGCAACTCCTATTAGATTAGACTTTAGAGTAACTTTCATATACCTATTGTCAGTATTTAAAAGGCTATTATGCAGATTAAAAGTATTATCATTGATACTATTCATTATATTCATTTAATCACGCTTGATATTAGTATTTGTAGTTTTTACTTGAGCGGTTAGAGTGTTCGCCAATAGCCCGGGTCATACCAAAGACTCAAAAAATGGTACTTGATGCCTCCTTGCTTAACACTCAGCATTATAAGGTACGGATCAAGGGTAAAGTGGAGCAATCTAGGGAAAAGAGTTGGGCTCTAACTTACACCTTGATCGGAAAGGGAGCCTTCGGGTAACCCTCGACTATGGTCGCCAACTTTACTTACTTTTATCTGGTGAAATAAGGGTGCGTCTTTTCCACCAGTGCGTTTTATATGCTGTCAAATACGATATATATATATATATATATATATATATATATATGTGTGTGTGTGTGTGTGTGTGTGAGAGAGAGAGAGAGAGAGAGAGAGAGTCATTCTGTTTTAGTTTAATTCTTGGTTCATTTACGTACTTCTTCAATACTGAAATTAATCTAAATATTTAAAAGATATAATAATTAAATGATATAAACTTTTTAGAATTTTCTAAATTTCTTTTCAAAGTTTCGCTCTGAGTTTAATTATAAATACAAATACTTGAAAAAATTCTATTGACATTTCGGAGAGAATGACATCATTCCAACTCATATCTTTACCCATCTATTTGGCAACAGATTGATTGTGCAACATATGCAAAATATTAATTCATTTGTGGCACCCAGTGAGTATACTACTCACAATTAATATTCTACTAATCTACGCGGGTCACCTTAAAAGTTCATTAGTTGACCAAGATTCTCTCAAAGTATATGATCAAATGAGGTTTCTGGTTTGGTTTGTTTGTTGGGTTTTATGGCATATCAACCTTTGTAGGTTATTCAACGCCAAATCCATTTTCATCTAAATAATCTGTTCTATTGAAAACGTTTCAATTTAGCATGAGTACACAGTTTAATTGTCAAAAATATTTCTATTTCAAACTATTCAAGCAGTTATATGTAACAATTCAGTTAAGTGTAAATACAGTTTTAATGTCGAAAAACAGTTTTATTTGAAATAATTCAGTTAAGCATAAGCACACAGTTTAAATGTAAGTTCGGTTTGTCAAAGACATTTCTATTTCAAGTCATTCAGTTTGCTCAAACAATTCATTTTAGCATAAATTAGTTCTATTTAACCCATAGATAGGGCCCTATCAGGTGCTACAACTCCGGGCCAGAGTAGACCTGAGAGCGATGGCAATGAAGGGGTACTCCGCATTCCCCAAAGCTCCAGCACTGCTGGAACCTCACCATCAAATTGTTTAGTGTCATATCCAGGACACTCGTTGGGGGGGGTCTTACCCCTCTGCAGAGGGGCAGTCAGTGTATTCTACAGCCCCAGCTGATTGGACAATTTCTTTTTTTAACATCGTCCTTCTTTACGGTCCGCACTCTATTCATTTATCGTTATTACTGTGCTTTGATGTCATTAGTCCAAAAAGTCATCAACAGTAGGTGTGACGTCATCTTATGAACTTTCCACTTTTTATAATCTAAATAGAAATTAATTATAATTCTTTTTTTTATTTTATCATTTTTCGAAAATCTTAAATTTAGTTTAGAAAGTTAAATTCTAAGTTTGATTAAAACCCGAAAAAAAAAGCAGTTGACATTTCGGAGGTAATGTGATATGAATAATATATTATAAAATTATTAGTTTTTCTTTGCTTACCGAAGCATATATTTATATATATATATATATAAAGAAAACATATATTTATATATATAAAGAAAGTAAAGTTGGCGGTCCTAGTCGATGGCAACTGGAAGGTTTTGATTTCAATACACTGAGGTATAGCGGAGGTCACTACCCCTTTCCCTGGATTGCTGCACTTTAGTTTCTTTGTTTAATGGCATATCAACCTTTGTAGGTTATTATTTAATGCCAAATATATTCTCCTAGAAGAACAGTAGTGATACAATTTAATACATAGCTGGGAGGATAAGGGTGTTCATACCTTTCCCAAGGATATTTGCCTGAAAGTGAATGTAATAGCGCGACTGGAGTACGAACTCGCTTACTATGATTCCGTAGTCCATCGCTTTAACCATTACACCATGAGGACACCCCCAGTTGCAATGCTTTAGAATTTCTATAATTAATGATACCTAAAAATACTCATTTTGATTGTATAATGTTTCACTAGAAATAATAAAATCTCTGCTGCATAGCCAAGAGTAAGCAGCAAGGGGCATTGGCCTTTATATGAATTCAGATAAAACAGTCCTTGTCTTTTAATCAAGATAATGCCATTTCCTCATTAAATGGTAAGCCTCTGAAATTGGTAGACCAGTTCTCATACTTTGGTAGCAATATCTCATATATATATATATATATATATAATGTTGAACGGTTATGTGATCTTTCTTTGGATATATACGTTCTCTTTTCTCCTGTTATTTTATAAAAAATTCAATTGGTGCTTAAGCAATATTTTTCAGGATCATAAAGTCCTGACGAAGGTTTATCATAACCGGAACGTTTTAACGTTGAATTTCCATCCATATTTACCAACCCCTCCACTCGGACAAGATATGACTCAAGGTCAATCTTTAAGCGGAGATTAATACGTTCGAATTAAGAGTTTTCCTTCTCCTAGACTAGTTGTCTCACCAAGGCTGAAGAACCCCCGACTGCCTTACTATTTACCAATAGCTGGAGGGAGAATAATTGGATTCATACCTTTTCCAAGGGTATTAGTGCTATGTGAAATGTAATCAGTCTCGTCCAGGATTTGAACTCGTGTCGCCGTGTCCATTTCCTACGACGATAACCATTACAGCACGTTGAATTTACATCATAAAAATTTTAATCCATTTTGGATTACTTTGTTTTTTTTTATATTCTTCATTCTGTCGGATTTCTGTAGATTATTTAGTCCCGTATTCTTATGTTAAAGAATGGACCGATATCGACTTGTGATTTGATCACGGATCTCAAGCCAACAAACACAGGTGATGAGATGGAGTGTGCTACTGGAGTTCACGTGACCGAAAATGGTGGATATATATAAATGGGTCAGACAGAGGTCTGGGGAGAGACGTAGACATTTGAGCCGTATAGATCTGAAATGTAACAATACGAATTGGTATTGTTAAACACTCAAGACTCAGAATTCGGCATTGGATGAGAGAGAAGAGATATTAAGTATTGGCCAAAATTTAACCCCTTCACAGAACATTACAAAACATATATATATATATATATATATATATATATATAATTAAATTTATCTTTCTATCAATATATATATATATATATATATATATATGAAGTAGATTTATATGATTTGAATTTCGTCGAAAACGAGGAATGGTTCGAAATCTCTCGATGTTTCTAATATCAGGTAACGTATTTTAAAGAAACGAACGCTGATTCATTGATCAAACGGCCAATTTTTCTTGTCATAAACAGCCAACTTTTCTTGTTGTACAACTTTTCCAAATTTTTATATATTTTTACACTTTTTTATACATCCATCTACACTTAACATCACTAATAAAACCCCTCACAGCCCTGATGATGGTTCAGCAGAACCGAAACGCTATAGTGTCGACTGACTCTGTTTCTCTATAAATCCCTACTTTCTATTTGGATTACTTGTTGTCAATTTTTCTTCACAAATTGTCGGATTACTATCCATTATTTTCTTCCATATATATATATATAAGTAAGTAAAGCTGGCGACCATAGTCGAGGGTGACCCGAAGGCTCCCTTTTCGATAGCTACTACACCAAGGTATAGGGGAGGGCGCTACTCCTTTCCCAGGATTGCTCCACTTTACCCTTGATCCGTACCTTACAATGCTGAGTGTTAAGCAAGGAGGCATCAAGTACCATTTTTTGAGTCTTTGGTATGACTCGACCTGGGATTGAACCCAGGTCTCCCGGGCCATTGGCGAACAAGGGAACAGAAAAACATAATCCAAATAGGTGAATTTATTATGATGTAAAGTCGTCGTTGAACGTTTCGGTTTCAGTAACCATCATCAGGACTTGGTTATCAGAATAGTTCACATAGCGATGGATGCTTGCTGAGATGACAGGGGCAAATGAGAAATATACAACGAAAAGATACACAAGCGTGCACATAGCGTTTATAATTCAAAAGTCATAAGAACGTGTCTGGCACGTGGAAACATATTTGAAAATCCTGGATTTCCCATCTCAGCAAGAATCCATCGCTATGTGAACTATTTTGATATCCAAGTCCTGATAATGGTTACTGAAACCGAGACGTTCAACGTTGACTTTATATCATAATAAATTCACCTATTTGGATTATGTTTTTTCTGCTACCTTCATACCGTCGGATTTTAATCCATATTTACTTTCATATATATATATATATATATATATATATATATATATATATATATATATTATACCAGTGTTGGTTGTCACTAAAACACTTTGTGGGTTTGTGGTGAACCAAGTGCAATATAATATGGAGAGTGCTCAATATCTGTGATAGAGCTATTATATAATAATAATAAATGAATATATAATAGATTTATATATTTAATGCCATGGAATTTAGTCTGCGACCCCTGGTTTTCATGGAGTTTTTGCAAAACAACTATCATCAGGCAGTTAACAAAATGAAATGAATCGATAATTGAAAAATACAGTCAAAAACGGTTGGGATTTTTTAGGAAACTTTACGTGTGATTGTAGGTGTGTGTGTGTGTGTGTGTGAATTTGTGTGTGTGTGTTTGTGTGGGTTATATTTGCGTAATATTGTATGTGTATGTGTATGTGGTATATAGTATATGTGTATATGACGCAGCGCGTGGTTTTTACCGGATGTCAATCGTTTAGTTTGGTTTGGTTTCTTCGTTTAATGGCATATCAACTCTTTTTGGGTTATTTAATGCCAAATACATTCTCCTAGAAGAATAATAGTGGTACTATTTAACCCATAGCTGGGAGGATAAGGGGGTTCATACCTTTCCCAAAGGTATTTGCCCGAAAGTGAACGTAATAGCGCGACTGGATTACGAACTCGCTTACTACGATTCCGCAGTCCATCGCTTTAACCATTACATTTATTATGATGTAAAGTCGTCGTTGAACGTTTCGGTTTCAGTAACCATCATCAGGACTTGGATATCAGAATAGTTCACATAGCCCGATGTTAGTCGTTTGTGTATCTTATTTTGTTACTTTATTTTTAGGAAAGAATTCTTCATCTATATCTGTATGTGTAGGTGATTATAACTAATCTAACAAAGAAATAAATTTCATTATATACCTACATATATATATCTACATATAAATTTTGTAATATATATATATATATATATATATATATATATATATATTATAAAATTTATATGTAGATTTATATATGTATATATTAAAATAATTATCAAAATTGCCTTAGTTCATCCATCACTATTAGTTTCACGGGATCTTTGTTAGTTGAAAAACTAAAAAAAAAATAAAAAAATAAAAAAAACATCTGACGCGAGTTTGTTCTAAGAAATAATTTTCATTATATACTTACATATACAAATATATATATAATTTTATAATATATATATATATATATATATATATATTATAAAATTATATATATATTTGTATATGAAAGTATATAATGAAAATTATCAACTGGTTTATGTATGTATTTTTTTTTATCTATCTGTCTATCTGTCTATCTACCTATTGCCGTTAGACATAATTGTAAAATAAACATAAAACAAATATGGTGGAAAGGACAAGGCGGAGAAGTATGAATGATGAGACAGAAATGTATGAATAAACCGGGAACCCACGAGAGAGAGAGAGAGAGAGAGAGAGAGAGAGAGAGAGATATTGTCTGCGCAAGCGCGCGTCGGTTTCTATATTTTTGTGTGTGTGTGTGTATGTGTGTATGTGCTGGCACGCGCGAGTGTGTTTCCCTCTATTTGTGAGAGTGTGTCAGTCTTCACATTTTTTATTCCAATCTATCTGTACCAATTGTTAGTGCGCTGCATCTGTTTTTTCTTTCTACGAATCGCTTCCCGGCAACAAGTGAAGCGTACAATGTGAAGTCGCTTGAGACGGAACAACTAAGTTGCCAAACTGAAAACGAGGCAAACAGACGACTATAATTATGCAAATTGGTCTTTTCTCACAGGTGAGTCAGTGGTACGTAATGATCTTCTGCATATAAAACAAGTTTTTCTTGACAGAATTAGACTGAAATACGTTTGCCCGAAGGCGAATTCTTACGCGTCATCAACAGACAGCAGAATATCTCAACATAGATAGATAGATAGATAGATAGATAGAAGGAAGAGTCGTTTACTTTGCTTTGCCTAGCCTGGCTCAAGGTTAGAATAAAAGGGTGTTCAACAAAGATCTAAATTATGGCATTCGATTAGGAAGATTTAAATTTTCATACATCAATAATCACCATCATCATCATGTCGTGCCGCGAGCACGGATATCCCTGACGCTCTCTCGCCACTTTTCCCTATCGTTCATCACCTCTGGCTAGTCTTCAGGGCTACATCCTGTATCCCCACGTAGCTGATGAATGTATGTTCGAGCTGGTCGTCCTGCTTTTGCCCTGCCATATGTGGGGGTCCATAAGAGTATATAACTTACGAGGTCGTCCCTGCTTCTTTAGCAGAGTCCTGCATGTCTGGTTCGTCTAACTCTGATAGTTTTCGTGATAGGAGGCAAGTGGCCGTATAGTTGGTGTCTTGTGGGGTGTTGCCGCCAGGACTTGTGCACGATTGCTCGCAGCATTCTTGAGTAATTGCTATCTAGCTTCTTCTCCAGCCGTTTTGTTAGCGCCCATGTGTCATCGACGTCAATAATAACCAGATCAATTTGTAAACATAGCTTCGTCTGGTACAAGGATAAAAGAACTGAGCATTAAAGGCTTGTTATTAATTATTTTTTTATCTATTCTCAATTAATTTTTACTTTACATTTATCATCAAGTGAATTTGATAATCTTCCTACAGAGATGATATCGCCAAAAACCCTCATTTAAAATCTAATTACAGAACTTTTCCAGAAGACGATCTATCTATCTATCTATCTATCTATCTATCTATCACAGTTTGCTCATATCAATCAGTCAATCTATCTATCTATCTATCTATCTATCTATCTATCTATCAATCTATGAAGACGATCAAAAACCAAAATAAAACAATCTATCTGTCTATCTATCACAGTCTGCTCATATCAATCAATCTTTCTATATATCTATGAAGACGATCAAAGATCAAAATAAAACAATCTATCCATCTATCGATTGGGTCATTGAAAATTAACCCCGTATTTCAAAATTCTTATAATTTTTTTCTTAAATATAATTTATAAGATAGTAAAGTTTACAACCGTAGTCAAGGGTGACCCGAAGGCTACCTTTTCGATAGCTACTACACCAAGGTGTCGGAGAGGTACTATTCCTTTCCCTGGATTGCTCCACTTTACCCTTGATCCTTACCTTATAATGAGGAGTATTAAGCAAAGTAGCATCAAGTACCATTTTTTGACTGGGCCATTGGCGAACACTCTAACCATTACGCCAATACGCATCAGGTAATTACTTATCAAAATTTCATTTTCTTGGAAACGATTATCTCATTACTTCAAATGCACAAATAAAAACCCAAAAAGATATTATAAGGCATTATTCTTACACTCTACAAAATTACAATTCCGTGAACAAAAATATGAAACAGTCCAAGACTAAAAACCCTCCTATGAAAAATTCTATGTAGTAAGTATATTTTCAAACCAAATTTGATATTTTTACAACTTCTTCCTAATTCAGAATTTGGTAATGAATAATACGTAATAATATCCGGTATGATTGTATATTTTACTTGTAAAAGGATTCCGATATATTTAGTTTATTGAAAAATTTAGTTAATACCTTTCTTATTTTGGGGTAATATATATACGAGTTTATTTAGGTAGCTTTGGGGGTGGCGGTCTACTGGGGTGGAGGGGAGAATTCGTTTTTGTTGGTTTTTTTTTTTTCTTTTTTTTTTTTTTCCTTTTTCCCTTTCTGAGGGGGGGGGGCTGTGGTAGCATTCTAGGCTTTTCTTCTAAACTAGCCTCCAAAAATTATCGAAAAAACCCAACAAACACAAATGCCTTAAAACTAAAAACGGCACAATATCAATTAACAGGCATATATATAAAGGAACAGACAGAATACATTCAAAATCAGATAGATAAGATTAGAGACTCGGTGGAAGATAGACAATCTAGAATTGCCTGGCAAACAATAAACGAAGTGAGCAGAAGAAAGAACACGGCCAAAGCAAAACTTAAAGCAGCAAACCAACAAGAAAGAATAAAACTGTGGAAACAGCACTTCGAAAACTTACTTGGAAACCCACCAAAAATAACGCCTGAACCAATCACCAGAATAATTAGCAAACAATTAGACATTAAACTTGGACCGTTCACACAAGAAGAACTCGACTCGGTTCTCAGAAAAATTAAAAATAGAAAAGCTGCAGGACTGGACGAAATTCCCCCGGAAGTATGGAAGACCAGACAATTCGACGACATACTGCTCCGACACTGCAACGCAGTATACAATCAAAATCCGATAGATAGATGGACGAAGGGATGCATACTCCCCTTCCCTAAAAAGGGGGACCTCGGATTAGCCAAAAACTACCGAGGCATAACACTTACATCCATAGCTGCCAAAATCTACAATGCCCTACTACGAAACAGAATAGAACCCAAAATCGACAACATACTTAGAAAAAACCAAAATGGCTTCCGAAGAAATAGATCTACGACCTCACAAATATTAACCATCCGCAGAATCCTTGAAGGTGTACGGGCAAAGAACCTACAAGCGACATTAATATTTGTCGACTTTACCAAGGCTTTCGACTCCATTCACAGAGGAAAGATGGAACAAATCCTACTAGCGTACGGCATACCTAAAGAAACCGTAGCGGCAATAACGATTCTCTATAGAAACACTAAAGTAAAAGTACGATCACCAGATGGAGACACAGAATACTTCGACATAGTAGCAGGAGTACTACAAGGAGACACGCTGGCTCCGTATCTCTTTATCATTTGTCTAGACTACGTACTTAGAACATCGATTGACAAAATCAAAGAGAATGGCTTCGAACTGACGAAGAAAAGAAGCAGAAGATACCCCGCAACAACAATTACCGACGCCGACTACGCCGATGACATAGCGATACTGGCAAATACACCTGACCAAGCCGAAACACTTCTGCATAGTTTGGAACGAACAGCAGCAAGCATAGGCCTCCATGTTAATGCACATAAAACGGAATATATGTGCTATAACCAAACGGGGGACATCTCCACTCTAGAAGGAACCCCTCTTAAACTAGTAGACAAATTCACGTACCTAGGAAGCAGCGTCGAATCAACCGAAAAGGACATCGAAACGAGGTTAACGAAAGCATGGACAGCTATCAATAGGCTATCGACTATATGGAAATCAGACCTAACCGATAAAATGAAACGCAGTTTCTTCCAGGCAGCGGTCACATCGATACTGCTATATGGATGCACTACATGGACGCTAACAAAACGGCTGGAGAAGAAACTAGATGGCAATTACACAAGAATGCTGCGTGCAATCCTCAACAAGTCCTGGCGGCAACACCCAACAAGACACCAACTGTATGGCCACCTGCCCCCTATCACGAAAACTATTCAAGTTAGACGAACCAGACATGCAGGACATTGCTGGAGAAGCAGAGATGAACTCATAAGAGATGTACTCTTATGGATCCCCACACACGGCCGCGCAAAAGCAGGACGACCAGCACGAACGTACATTCAGCAGCTATGTGAGGATACAGGTTGTTGTCCTGAAGACCTACCTAGGGCGATGAACGATAGGGAGGAGTGGCGAAAGAGGGTCAGGGATATCCGTGCTGCCAGCACGATATGATGATGATGATATATACGAGGATCATTAAATAAGTTTCCAGACTTTTTTCGTAAGGGCAATTTTATTGATAGTATACACATGAAACTCTAGTCCCCTTCGAAGTAATCTCCTCCGGCTGCAATGCGCTTGTTTTACCGTTTCAACAACTTCTGGAAGGTTCGATGGAAGTCCTCTTGTGTGAGCGTGTCAATGACCTTCCTCACAGCCTCTTTAATCTCAATTGTCTCATAACGACAGCCTGTGAGCTTAGCGAAGAACCAAAAGTCACAGGGAACCAGGTCTGGACTATAGTGAGGCTGAGGAACTGTCTTAATGCCCATCTTGGTCAAATAGTCTGAGACAAGGATGCAGTTGTGGACTGGTGCATTGTCCAGGTGGAAATGCCACTGACCCAATCTGAAGAGAGCTGGCCTCTTCCGACGGAATCTCTCCCTGAACTCCCTTAAAACCTCAACATTGTAACCCTAACCCTAACCCTTTGGCCAATCAACTCTGGTGACTTCTTTACTCCTGGCACACCTCTCATCATCCCTCAAAGACTCCATGGCTTCCTTGAATCTTTATGCTACACAAAAACTGATGCTCAATTCATGCAAGATGGTCGAAAAGCAGTTTGGAACATTCCATACGTTTCTTTGGCATTTGTTCCAAGTTTAAAACAGAATTTTATTGCATATCGTTCTTCTAAAGTGTCAGATTGCATTTTTGAAATTCACCAGCTGTGACAATCAGGCTTTAGTAGGTTGTATTCCAATTGCTGCTGTAGCTGTTGATTTGAACCTGAAATCACAAAAATTGGTCAGTCATCTCATAAGATGTATAGCAATAACCTTTCAAGTGTCTACGACAATTTTAAATGGTTGTACAAAAAAAGTCTGGAAACCTATTGAAGGCACCACGTATATATATATATATATATGTTTGTGTGTGTGTGTGTGTGTGTGTGTGTGTAAGTTAATGTCGGTGTGTTATTTTAATAAGGATATGAAAGCGTTCAGACTGAAGCAATATTTACCAACAGAAATGAAGAATGAAAGAAAATATTTCGTCCCATAATCATGGGAGAATCTGTACAGTCATTTTGGGACAATGATATGTATTTTCCAGTCTCTCGTGCAGGATGCGACACAGGATCAATGTTTGAGGTGGGGGGTCAACAGATTTCTAATATTGTTTTCTTTTTCATAGACTGGTTGCCTTGCCAAGGTTAAAGAGCTCAGTCTACCCTACTATTTTACCCATAAATGAAGAAGGAATAATTGGATTCACACCTTCTCCAAAAGTATTAGCACTATGTGAAATGCAAACAGAATCATCCAGGATTGGAACTCGGGTAGCCTACGATGAAAACCGTTTCACCATGGGTGTCTCTATGAACCATGAGCCTTAACCGAGAGAAATATGTCCAGAAATTATCTAGACTGAAGATACATTTACCAAGAAGTGTTGCATATTGACTGTTGACCGAGTCGTCAATTAGAGATTTCCCTGCACCAGACACAGTCACATTGGAAATGTGTGCGTGTTTTAAAAATATATATGTCGATGCCCACGTGAGATACGGTCAGTCTTGAGTCAGTCACAGCTTGTGCCGGGAAAGATTCGGTCAGTCACGAAGAGCACCAATGAGTGGCTGGGCGCCCGCTTGGGCAGCAGCGTCCCACAGAGCGGCTAAGAAGTTATGGGTCAGTATAGCAGTCTTTCTTCGTCTTATTCTGTCTCCGTTTGTCTCTGTCTGTCTCTCTCCCTCTCTCTCACTACAGAAACTTTGGCCCCTTTCGGGAGAAATATATATATATATATATATATATATATATATATATATATATATTAATAATCTAAATGTTGTGGTTTCTTTCTTATCTCGGCTATAAACAGAAGGAAATGAATGGAAACTTGAAAAGTGAAACGTTAATTTTCTTCAAAGTAAATATTATGACATTTAACTTACTAATTCCAGTGGGTTTTAGATTGGTCGAAGCATTGATTGAATATTTTGATATACTGTTAATCAAAAAATCTAAATAAAAAAAAAGAGATAAAGAAAGAGGAAATTTCATATCAATCTTTGGCACTCGGCAGCGATGACCTAAAATCGATTCGGTTTCATTCTTTAATGGCATATAAACCTTTCTAGGTTATATAATGCCAAAGCCATCCTCCTAGAAAAACAATAGTGGAGTTATTTAACCCATAGCTGGGAGGGTGAAGGGGTTCATTCCGAAAGTGAACGTAATAGCGCAACTGGAGTTAGAACTCACTTACAACGATCCCGCAGTTTCATGCTTTAACCATTGCACCACGAGGACACTCCCCCTAACCTAAAATGCTCACTTATTTATATTGTAGATTGATTCGAAGAAATACACCGACAGCATCTCTAAAGAGGAATAAAACCCCCAATGAGTGTCCGGGATATGGCACTAAATAATCTGATGGTGAGGTTTCAGTAATGCTGGAGATTTTGGGAATGCAGATTACTTCTTCATTGCCATCGCTCCCAGGTCAACTCTAGTCTGGAGTGGTAGCACCTGAAAGGACTCCATCTATAGTTCAAATAGAGCGAAACTGTGTATTTATGCCAAACTTAATTTTTAGAAATAGAACTGTTTTGACCTTTAGTTGAACTATTGGTGTATTAACTGTGTGTAAACGAAAACCTATATCATATTAAACTGAACTGTTTTAGAATAGAACTGTTTCGACATTTAAACTATACACTTAGGCTAAACTGAATTGTTTGAGATAGAACCGTTTATAAGTAGAAAAAGGATTTGGCATCACATTTCTTACAATGGTTGATGTGCCATAAAACCAAAACAAACCAAACCAAACCAAATCCCCCCCCACACACACACATATATATATATATATATATATGTGTGTGTGTGTGTGTGTGTGTGTAATGATGTTTTGGCATAAGATAACCTGCAATGTTTGATATGCCCTAAAACCAATCCAAACCAAATCCTCTATATCAAATATATATATATATTTATATACATATATGTATAAAGAGGATTTGGCATTAGATAAGCCACAATGGTCGATATGCCATAAAACCAAACCAAACCAAACCAAATCCTACATATTCAATATATATGTATATACATATATGTATAAAGAGTATTTGGCATTAGGTAATCTACAATGGTGGATATGCCATAGAACCAAACCAAACCAAATCTTATATATATATATATATATATATATGCATAAAGAGGATTTGGCATTAAATAACCAACAATAGTTGATGTGCCATATAACCAAATCAAACCAAGCCGAATCTTTACAACTATTAAATACACTTTATTAATTAATGTGTGTGTGGTACATGATTATTCTCAATGAAAGATAATAAAAACAAAACAAAAAAATGACTGAGAGAGAGAGAGGGAGAGAAAGAGAGAGAGGGAAAGAAAAAGAGAGAGAAAGAGAGAGAAAAAGAGGGAGAAAGAGAGAGAGGGAGAAAGAGAGAGAGGGAGAAAGAGATAAAGAGAGAGAGAGAGAGGGGGAGAGAGGGAGAGAATGAGAGAGAAAAAGAGAGAGGGGAGTTATAGATTGGGTTTACGTCCTGAAATCAAGAAATAAGGAGGTCGTCATTAGAGGTCAGGGAGAGTCCCCTCGGTTAAAGTACTCAACTTTGGCCACGAGGTAAAAGGAAATGTGATCATAGCTTTCGCCACTATTTCCACTTTCGGACTAAAGATACAAAACTCTCTTATGCTCACCATCTACCGGTTACATAGTACCACGACTAATCTCCTACAAGGATGGATTTGCTGTTAAATACCCCAAGAAAGCTGATATGCCATTAAACAAGGCAGCCAATCCAAACCAAACAAGGAGAAATAGGACTAAAATACAAACTAAAGAAGCCAAAAATATGTAATCTTCCAAAATCCCAATAAGATCCGTTATACCAGGAATAGATAGTTCCCCTGACCAAAAAGCTGGAGCCATAGCAAAAAATCTAACCACTTTCCTAGGCGACATCTTAAAAAACACTTAAGAGACTTAAGAATTGTATATTCCTAATAATATTAAAAACCAGCTCTAAAATGAACCGAACAGATGTCCTAAATAAAAAGAATTTTGCAGTTTTTGTGGGGTCTGCACAGGTGTTGTTCACTTGTATCTAAAAAAAAGTAAGCACCAGAAAAAAAACATTAGCCTGAAAATCTTCTAGATTGTATTTCTGGGTATGAGGCTAAAAGGCATACGGCTAGTGAGGTTCCAGTTCTGGATATCTGGATCGAGTAAATAAACCTCTGATATAAGTTTATACAATTAGCTTAAACAGTTCCATTGGATTTTGGGTTGATTTCATGGCATATCAATTATTTTAGGTTATTCAACGTCAAATCCTCTTTATACATATACAGTTAGTAAAAAAGATTTAGTTGGGTTGGGTTTTATAGCATATCAGCCATTATAGGTTATTTAATACGAAATCCTCTTTATACATATATATTAAATATATAGTATTTGGTTGGGTTGGGTTTTATGGCATATCAACCCTTGTAGGTTATTTAATGCCAAATCCTCTTTATACATATGTATTAAATTGATAGGATTTGATTGGGTTGTGTTTTATGGCATATCAACCATTATAGGTTATTTAAAGCCAAATCCTTTTTCTACGTATATATTTAACTTTGTTGACAAGACTGAATAGTTTGAAATAGTACGATTACTGACATTTAAACTGTGTGCTTATAATAAACTGAATTGTTTGAAATAGAAAGCTTTATACGTATAAAAATAGATTCGGTATTAGATAACCTAAAATGGTTGATGTGTCATTAAACCAAACAAAACCAAAACCAGTAGCTCTAAACCACTCATACTTGGTTGAATTATGTTTTGATTTAATTAGATTGCCTAGTCGACAGGGGTTGTAGAATACACTGACTTTTCTCTGTCGAGGGGTAAGACCATCCCTTCTAATGTGTGTCCTGGATATCGCACAAAACAATCTTAATGAGAGGTTCCAGTAATGCTAGAGCTTTTGGGAAGAGTACTCCTTCATTGCTATCGCTCCCAGGTCCACTTTGGCCCGGAGTGAATGCACCTGACAGGGAACTATATATGGGTTTAATAGAACTAAACCGCGCATTTATGCTCAACTGCCAATTAATGCTTGAAATAGAACTGTTTTGACATTTAAACTTCATACCAATGCTAAACTGAATTGCTTGAAATAGAACTGTTTTAACTTTTAAACTGCGTAATTATGCTAAGTTGAATTGTTTGAAATGGAAGTGTTTTTGTATGCTAAACTAATTGCTTGTAATAGAACTGTTTTAGACATTGAAACTGTACTTCTGCTAAACTGAATTGTTTGAAATAGAATTGTTCTGACATTTAACTGTATGTGGACAAAAGGTCTATTCATACTACAATGAATTGTTTGAAGTAGAAGTGTTTGATGAAAGTGAATTGCTTGAAAAAGAAATATTTTTGTCAATCAAAGAGTGTACTTATGTTAAGCTAAATTGTTTGAAATAGAAGTGTTTATTTGTATAATAATGGCATTAAATAACTTACAAAAGTAAAACCCAAACAAACAAATTGAATTAGATTTGGATCTATTATTTTAAAGATTAAATCAAAAATAAGTTGAAGTACATCAATGAATGATGTATATTTAGTTGTGGAATCTTGATTTGCCTTGAGTTGAATACACAAGTAGAAAAATTGTTTAATTGTTGAAATTTACTAAGCGGTTTGCTCAGATGTCGGACACGTGTAGTTTAGTATCTAAGCTAGCGGCAGAGTGCCGTGGATGAACTTAGCTGATTCAATACTGTCGCAAGAAAACATCAACAAAGTGGTTTCACAGGAAAGAGAAAAATAAAGTATGATAGCGAGATTCTAATTTTTTGCCTGTGGATAGAGTGACTGATATTTCTGTTAGCAGATAAGATCAAAAAATTACCGAAAAAAAACCTGGAAGTATGTAAGTTCCGATAACCAGGCACAAACAGAAAAATACGTGTGCGAAGAGGAGTGTTCATGGGACTTGAAAGACAATATAAGGTCAGTAATTTTGGTCTGAAGGCAGATATCCGCTGGTCGCTCAAGCGAAGGGGATAGATCCACTCGTCACTCAAGCAAACCTGTCAGCAACCTCGTGTGTGTTCTCCGGCCGTCGCACTACTTCACAAAAAAGGTCCTCGCCAAAGAAGAAAGATATGTGCAAAATCACTATTAGTGTATTCCTACTTCACACAAACGTCACCGTCGAAGAATAAAAATATAAATTATATTTTTATATATTTACGAGTCCTTCGTTGTTTGATAAGCGGTTCAATATACGACACAAGGGCGTAATTGGTTGTAGAGCTCAATTGGCTTAGGCTAAAGAATACACCGACTGCATCTCTGCAGAGTGGGTTAGACCCCCCCCCCCAACCAACCCAAAGAGTGTCATTGATATGACAGTAAACAATCTGATGGTGATGCTCTTATTCATAAGATTTAATGATTCTGGATTATCTCTTCATTGCCATTAATTCAGGGTACACTTTACCCTGGGGTGGTAGTACCTGTTAGTGTCCCATATTTAGGGTCAAATATAGTTGTTTAATTATTTTCTATAATTTGAAACCACAATACTTTGCTCAAAGAAATGGTTATGATTAAATTGAATGATTAGAATTAGATTGAAACGCCGGAAAACATTTAACTCTGTGCAAATACAACTATTCCTTATGGGCCATTTAACGGTGTACAAATCAAATTATAATTTGATTTGTATTAATAATTTGTATTAATAATTATTAATGTGAGATATCAACGTTTTAAACCATTTAACGTTGTGTAATGAACTCTGGTTCGTACGTTGCCCAGTCGGCTGGGGCTGTAGAATACACCGACTGCTTCTCTGCAGAGGGGTAAGACCCCCCAAACGAGTGTTCTGGATATGACACTAAACCATCTGATGGTGAGGTTCCAGCAATGCTGGAGTTTTGGGGAATGCGGAGTACCCCTTTATTGCCATCGCTCCCAGGTCCACTCTGGCCCGGAGTAGTAGTACCTGATAAGGATCCTATGTATGGGTTAAATAGAACTAAACTGTGCTTCTTTCACTATACTGATTTTTGCAGTTAAACTGCGTATTTATGCTAAACTGAATAGTTTTAAATAGAACTGTTTAGACATTGGAACTGCGTACTAGTGCTGAACTGAATTGCTCGAAATAGAACTGTTTTTGACGTCTAAACTGTGTACTTATGCTGAACTGAATTATCTGAAATAAAACTGTTTGACATTTAAATCTGTGTATTGCCCAGTCAGCTGGGGCTGTAGAATACACTGACTGCACCTCAGCAGAGGGGTAAGACCCCCCTCTAACGAGTGTCCTGGATATGACACTAAACAATCTGATGGTGAGGTTCCAGCAGTGCTGGAGCCTTGGGGAATTCGGAGTACCCCTTCATTGCCATCGCTTCCAGGTCCACTCAGGCCCGGTGTGATAGCACCTGATAGGAATCCATCTATGGGTTAAATAGAACTAACAGCATACTTATGCTAAAATGAATTGAGAAAACTGAATAGCTTTAAATAGAAACGTTTTTGACAATTAAACCGTACTTACATTTAAACTGCGTGCTCATGCTTAACTGAATTATTTCAAATAGAACTGTTTTCCGACATTAAAACTGTATTTACACTTAACTGAATTATTACATATAACTACTTAAATAGTTTGAAATGGAAGTGTTTTTGACAATTAAAGTGTGTACTTATGCTAAACTGAACTGTTTTCAATAGAACAGATTATTTACATAAAAATGGATTTGGCGTTAAATAATCTACAAAGGTTGATATGCCATACAAACAAACCAAACCAAACCTAACCAAATCTTGTTCGTACGAAGATAATGTAATTAAATTACGTATGAACTATTCACTTACAAATCATATATATATATATATATATATATATATATATATATATATATATATATATATATATATATATAAGCAGGATGTGGCATTTCATTCTAGTGCATATATCTATATATGAATAGTGATTTATCATTTTCTCAAATACTGCCTCTTCTCTGTCTGTCTGTCTGTCTGTCAATTGCTCAATTGACGTATATACAGGGAGCGATGAAGGAATTGAAGTGTAAATTACAAACCCACCCCCACAAAAAAAAAAAAAACTAACATCTCACTTTATTACAAGTATTAAATAAAATTCCGTGAAAATACCTTGAAAGACAATAGATTAAATATATCCAAAGAAATAAGCATTGATTTCAACCACGGCCTCCAGACGTCTTTGAAATCTCCTACTGGCCTTTCCGAAAGTCTTCTTGTTTAAATGGGTAAATTTGATTCATCTTTCGTATTGCACAGTTTCAATGGTTTATCGCTCCACTGCACCCCTACCACGCACATTATAATCAAAAGGATAAAAAAATTGGGAAGTTTGGCGGGCAGAAGTTTGGAGTGATGTGGTCACAGAAAT
Source organism: Sepioteuthis lessoniana (assembly GCA_963585895.1). Taxonomy (NCBI): domain Eukaryota; kingdom Metazoa; phylum Mollusca; class Cephalopoda; order Myopsida; family Loliginidae; genus Sepioteuthis; species Sepioteuthis lessoniana. Next base: position 7,715,399 of record OY757935.1, read on the forward strand.
TTCCTGACAACCATGACTGGGTTCTCCTACTTGTGTGACATGGCACACAAGTCCCTTTGTCAGACGTAGAGTTTTTCAGCAGCCGCGTTCTCAATCCAAACCAGCCTTTCTATTTCAAACACTTGATATTGGCGTCTGTGTTGAGTGTAAGACGATGTGAGAAGATGAATGTAATCGTTACGTCACCATCGCCCGTGATCATGCCAAACATTATGACATAGAATGAATGTCTGGTTTTCATCAATATTTATATAAATCTGTCCTCATACTCACATGCAAACACCCTAAAATCTTCTGATTGAAACTTCCAGTGTGAATTTTAAGGCCAATAAATAATGATATATAAGTCAAAGAATATAATAAAATAGGTTAATATAAAGACATAAATATAGAAATTAAGAAAATATGGTATCTTAAGACTATCACTGTACCAGTAATAGTGGGATCCCTAGGTGTCATACAAAAAGGAACAGATAGACACTTTAGGACACCTGATAGTCCCAGCCAAGATGAAATACAAAAATGGCACTTTGCAGAACAGCTAATTTCCTTTGGAAAGTGCCATAAGTCTGACCGAAAAATATCACCCCAAAGAGGCAACAGAAAACTTTAATACAAAGAATGCATATAATCAGTTCCTTTTTCTGAGCCTAGGTCTTGAGTATATGATTGAAAGAAACCGGAAATAATAATAATAATAATAATAGACAGATATGGAACGGTTAATCACACCATAAATGAATGCAGCAAACTGGTATAAAAGGAGTACAAGACTAAGCATGACTGGGTAGGAATGGTGATTAATATAGAACTGTGCAATAAGTTCTCATCACGGGGATTTTGCTGGTGTTTCCCAATTTTTGGACGGTGGAATTTCGTCATAGAGTTGTTTTCCTTCCATACAATGTCCAACTGAGTCTATTTTGCTCCGCAGTAGACAAAACTTAAACCAAATAAAGTAAGTTAAATTGGAAACCGTAGTTGAGGGTGACTAGAAGGCTCCATTTTCAATAGCTACTACAACAAGCTGTAGGGGGGAGCGCTAATCCTTTTCCCTAGAATGCTCCACTTTACCCTTGATACGTACCTTATATTGCTGAGTATTAAGCAAGGAGGTATCAAGTACCATTTTTAAAGTCTTTGGTATGACTCGACCTGGGATTGAACCCAGGTCTCCCGAATCATTGGCGAACACTCTACCCTCTGGGCTAATGAGCTGGTATTAAACCAAATAAAGCACATCCTTAAAGTAATCAATTTTAAATTGCGTAAATTTACCCACCGGTACCTCTGCGTTTTTCTGTGTGTGTATATATATATATATATATATTCAAAAAAGTACCTGTTATGTAATGGATGCCGTCTTAAGGTATGAAGAAAGTATGAATCGAGGTAATTACGAGAGTAGAGTGAGCTTTTAAATCTGCCAATGAAAATATCGACCTTTTGTCACATCCTACCCCTGGTGAGAGGTAGGATGTATATATATATATATATAGAGAGAGAGAGAGAGTCGGGATTAGGTATCCTGATGACCCGTTTAGGCGGAACTATAGTAGGTTTGTTCCTGACTCACTAAGTAATTATCAATACTATTTTGCTCTACTTAGTATTGAGCACTTTTTGCATTGTAGATTAACAGCCCTAACGGTGTTTTTTTTTTTTGACCTACCAATTGAGTGTCTTTTGATTTTTTTTAAAATTGGTATGACAAAGTTGGCCTTTTTTTTTCTTTTTTTCCAATATATATCTTGTCTCCTTGACAGTGATTCGTTGTATATTTTAATCTTCAAATCACTTGCCGGTTTTTTTTTCTTACCATAAGAGCTATCATTATATATATATATATATATATATATATATATATATGCAAACTTCATACACACACACACATATATATATATAAATACATACACACACACACACACACACGCACATATATATATATATATATATATATATATATATATAAAGTATATTTATGTGAAATAACAATGTTTTCAACATAATCTTCTTTCTCAAGAAAGCAATTACTCGTCATGTTTTTTTTTTATATTATTCTTCACAACAATTATTTTGTCCACTGGGCTGCGGCTGTAGAATACACCGGCTGCCTCTTTGCAGTGGGATAAGACCCCGCCCCCAAAGAATGTCCTGATATGACACTAAACAATATAATCGTGAGGCTCCAGTAATGTTGGAGCTTTGGTGCCCAGAATTGTAGCATCTGATAGGGTCCTATCGATAGGTAAAAAAAAAACTAAACTGTGTACTTATGCTAAAATGAATTGTTTGAAATAGAAATGTTTTGAATTCAGAGTTTTCCTTCTCCTAGACTAGTTGCCTCACCAAGGCTGAAGAACTCAGTCTGTCCTACTATTTACCCATAGGTGGAGGGAGAATCATTTGATTCATACCTTTCCCAAGGGTATTAGTACTATGTGAAATATAATCAGTCTCGTCTAGGATTTGAACTAGGGTCACCGTGTCCATTTCCTTCGACGATAACCATTACACCACGGGCACCTCCACTAACCCAAAATTAATGTATAAGTATAAATTCTACCAAAATCTGTCGAATTTCTTATATAAATGAAAAATCTAGAACGCACTGGGTCTACACTCTAATCTTTATGCCATAAATAATACCAACATTTCGACAGGTACTCTGCTAAATATCTAAAAATGATTAATTAAAGCAAAAAATAATAATAACATTTTTAGAATAGGTGGGGTTTGATGTTTTTTTTAATGACATATCAAATCTTCGTGGGTTATTTAATACTAAATCCATCCTCGACGAAGAATTATTACATAACCTATAGCTGAGGGTAAAGTAGGTTTAAAACTTTTTTCTAAAGGTATTACAACAAAAACCATGAACTTAGTCTTGAGATCGAACTCGTTCACTACAATGTCACATAGCAGCACAGAAGCCACTACACCACGGCGAATCCCTCCTCTGGAATATATCTTTTTAAAATTAACTTTAAACTATTTAAATAACGGGCGATGTTTTGGTTTTGTTTTTGTTTAATCAATATATCTAAAAAGATTTTAAAATATTTGAAATTAGATATTTAGCTAATATATTTTTACAGGGATTGATTTTGATTATTTGAAATATTTGAATTAGAAATAACTAAAATTTTATGTTTAAACTATCTTCTTCTTTTTTTCAACAATCGATTTATATTTGCAGAGTGATTTTCATTAATCAAAATCTCTAAAGTAATAAAGGTTTTATATATTTAATTAGATGATAGATATTGACGAAAACGTGATTCGTTTAATCAAGACATATCGAATATTTCTCATAGGAAAATCTAAATCATTCAAATTCTTACTCCTACGTAGATGGCACTTCATGTGATGTAATGGTTAACAAGCTGGGTTGAGAGGCAACTAATTGTGAGTTCGATTCACACTGGCTGCCTTAGAGCCTGGTTTAAACTATACTTAGTTTAGACCAGCGGTCTCCAGCGTTTTTTGTACCAGAGACCAGTTTTATACATGAAAATATTTCCGCGGACCGGTTAGAGATGCAGTTGTTCCAATAATAAAAACCTTTGTCGGTTCACAATATTAAATCTGAATACAACGATTACACTTTATATTAGGTAATTACCTCAGTTTTGCACTATTATATTTACTCACCATGATGCTGAATCACTTGGAGCCTTTGGCTTGTGTCTCTACTACTGTTATATAATTAAGGAATGATTTATTTTATATTAATCATTTTTCGTTAATTATATTTTATCGTTCAGTTTGGTTGGGCTTTGAACTATTCGGCTCTTAGTTCAGGTGCATAGCATTGGGTACAGTTTTACGCTCGTGCGCAAAGGATATGACAATCGCAATTGTCATAATAAACCCCAGATAGGAGACGGGGCTGGAGTGTGAATGACGTCAGATCCGGAAGCGATGGTCCAGAGAATTTGAAGATTTTGAAAAAGTGTCAGTTGGGAGTCGACTTTGGGGGATGTAGGCAGTGAGTTAGGTTGTCTGCCTCAATGGCAGACAGTTGAAGTTGGAGTCCGACCATGATTGTGTAGAAAAGTTGAGTTCCGACCATAGTTTTGAGAAGTTGGGGTCCGACCATGCTGTGGGGATTTTGGGGTTGTCCCATAGAAGACGATTGTTGAGCTCCTGCCATTGGGGCATAGAGTCGGATTTCGGCCATTGAAAGATGTTGTTAGCATAGTATAATTACGAAAGACTTTTAAGAATTCTCTCTCTCATCGTGTCGAAAAACTGAAGTCAGACGTTCTTCAGCCTCTCTATAGTCCAGACCTTGCTCCCATTGACTTTTGCTTATTCCCTAAGCTCAGAGGCTGTCGTTATGAGACAATTGAGGAGATTAAAGAGGCTGTGACAAAGGTCATTGACACGCTCACACAAGAGGACTTCCATGGGGCCTTCTAGAAGTTGTTGGAACGGTAGAACAAGTGCACTGCAGCCGGAGGAGATTACTTCGAAGGGGACAAGAGTTTCATGTGTGTACTATCAATAAAAGTGCCCATACGAAAAAAGTCTGGAAACTTATTTAATGATTCTCGTAAATTCGTTCGAACCTGAACAACTGAGTCGCCAGTGTTTTGTCTTTCCCTGTATTTTCTGTTATTGATTGATTATGGTTGTGAGTATACAACACTACTAGACGGTCCCATCTAGGGTTGATGGGGGAGTGTAACACTCGAATTATGTTATGTATATCCAGTCGACTTTCTAGTCTTGCTTTGGTGGCTGTTCCCGCGGAAAACCCTGCCTCTCAAAGATATGTGGCTGGAAACAGAAGAAGGGCTTTTGTTGTATACTCATATACATGCAGATATAAGCAGAAACATAATAACGAACTTCAATGAACGAACGAAGACGCTTATTTATAAAAATATACCTCTCACACTTTATTCTCGAAAGGGTTGCGAATGGGTTGCGAAAGGGTTGATGTTGGTTATCTGTGAGAGGTGAGTTGGAGACAGGGAGAGACTGCCACATGTTAACCCCAAGTTCCTCTGACCATAGCAGCACTTTTTTCTCATTCTGCTAGGCTGCTCAACCGTGGTCCTGCGGGCCCAAACTCACTGTCTGGAGCTGGTTCTCACTCCAGCATCTTATCGCCAACAGAAACTCACTGCCTCGAACTGACTAACTCAAGCCGTCTGTGGCACCTGGTTATATAATTGTTTGACATCCGCCTGCTTCCTGTGGGCGTACGCATCTGCACCGAATTCAACCATGTCCACCGGTCAAGGTGATATTCTGATATCCTCGACCGGATGCACCTGCCTCTCCGTTCTTCTGCTTATTTACACAGGTGAATCTCTTTATTGACGGCTCGATCGAGGGCCAATATGCAACACTTTCAATGCTTTTGCTTCCACATAGATTTCAGTTTTTACTTGAATTAGTTTGATTGGTTTCTGTTTCTTTGTTTAATGGCATATCAACTCTTTTTAGGTTATTTAATGCCAAATCCATTCTCCTAGAAGAACAGTAGTGGTACTATTTAACCCATAGCTGGGAGGATAAGGGGGTTCATACCTTTCCCAAGGGTATTTGCCCGAAAGTGAACGTAATAGCGCGGCTCGCGTACTACGATTCCGCAGTCCATCGCTTTAACCATTACACCACGAGGAAACCCCCTTGACATCAACATTATGTTATAACGGCTCGTCAATGTAACTGCAACACTTTCTTTTCTCCCGACATGTAGAGAGAAAATATTTTTTATACTTACAAAACAATTAGCCTTATTATCAATATCCTTTAGTTTAATGCCTATGATCAATCGCTTATTTCGGGAAAATAACAACTACAAAAACAAAAACAAAAAAGTTCTGTCAGTAGAACTCTCCATTCCGTAGTTTCAGTGACGAGACGTTTGCTTTGTTGTGCGCATGCCCAAGAGAGAAGCGATTCAGTGAAGGTAAATAACTACGGTTCACCCAGTGTCAATTGACTTATTAGTCCTCAAGTCGACTATTTTATCTCTTAATTTTAAATAGGTGTGCTACACGATTTTATCATAATTCGTGCATCTCAAAATTTGTTTCTTGTATTTACGACAAAACAAACAATTGAAATATAGTTTATATAATTATTATTTTATTCCTCCGAGAGTTTTTCAAGTCTCTTCAAGTCCCCAGGACTCTTCGCAGTATTCTGGCTGATCTCAACAATGCTGTATGTTGGATGGTCTTCACTCGTCCTCTTATTTCCAAGTCCTCCAATCTCTGTACCAATCCTTAGGTGACTGTACCGAGGGCGACACTTATAATTGGTATCACCATCACTTTCATGTTCCATAGGTTTTTTCAATTCTCTAGCAAGGTCTAGGCACTTAGTTCTCTTATTAATTATCATTTTTACTATTTTATTATTACTTCTTGGCAAGTTTTCCACACTCGTCATTCGCCCTCTTATTTCCAAGTCCTCTAATCTCTGTACCAAACCTTTGATCACTATACAAAGCCCACCAATTACAATACGTATCACCATCACTTTCACGTTCGATCATTTTTTTAGCTCTCTAGACAGGTCTTGGTACTTTCCTTTCATTTTGCTTTCTTTCAGTTTTACCCAGTCGGTATGTACTCTCCCTTTTTTGTTGACAATCAATAGGTGTGTTGGTCTGACCGAGATTAGGTGATCAGTTTGTATATCAAAATTACTGAGAATTATTTGTTATTATTATTTTATAGCAATACCAGACACTGTGTGTCAATTATTTGTGAGGGGAATACTTTATACAATATAACTGTGGATAAATTATCATTATTAGATAAGAATTCTGGAAAGAAAGTTCTCGAATAGAAAATTGAATAGATAAATAAATGAATTTACTGATACATATTAATAAATATATAAATAAATAAATAAAGCAGACAGTCTCCGATTTGGAAGGTCGAGGCACTCATGGTAATTAAAAAAGATTGGGCGGGCTGGAGGTCCAAAGAGTGTGTGCGCATACGTGGGGCAAGCGGAAGGATGTTCCTCCCGCCGACACGACAGGTTAAATTGAGGGGACGACAAGTGTTCTTTTGAGAGTTGACGGCGTGAAGTGATTCGGTAAAGACATCAGTTAAACACTAGCGACAAAGATGTAAGGAGACGAGAGTTTACGAGCCCCGAATTCTGGGGGCGCTCCAAAGGCGCCGTTTGTCCCAGCGGACAAGCATTTAGAACCAGGAAAAAATTAATGGTTTTATCCTACCCTCCCTTTCCCTGATGATATTTTGTATATTTTTGTCTAGTTGACGGTCGTCTCCTATACTCTTTCTTTCTCCCTGTGACTACCTACAAGTTGAGGTAGTCTATAAACCTTTGAATAGTCTAACAGAGTTTTTCTGTTCGTCAACGTGTTACAACGGTCGGGTAACATGGTGGTCGTAAAATCTCTTTAGAACCGCAATGGTACAAAAAAAAGGATTATTATTAAATAAAAAAATTACTTGAATAATTGTTACAAGTTATTTGCATTAAAAATGGATACTTGAATCTATAATTGTTTAAAAATGTTTATCAATGTCTTTGGCATCAGATAACCAAACAAGGTTTGACATTCTTTAAAATCTGCCGACCTCTACTTAGTTATTAGATCTGCTGTTAATTTGGGTGATTTAACCATACCTTAATTTTACATCTTCTGCTGTCTATGCTTAGAAGACACAGGATAACCTGTGAACTCATTGTCAGAAAAGAATACTAATTGATCCTTGAATTATGGTAAACAGCCAAATTTACTTCCAAGTTAGAGATAGCCACTGGATTTAACAACTCTAATTTCTAATTCGTTCAATATATCAAGGATTTACAGTATTCTCAATATTTTAAACATCAGATGTGATTTCAGCAACTACTTGTTTTGTTTGAATGTATGGCATACCAACCTTTGTAAGTTATTTAATGCCAAATTCATTTTTATACAAAAACAGTTCTATTTCAAACAATTCAGTTTAGCATAAGTTTCGCTGTCTAAATGTAAAAACAATTCCATTCCAACCAGTTCACTTTAGCATAGGTACACAGTTTAGTTCTATTTGACCTATAGATGGGACCCTATAAGGTGTTTCCACTCCGGGCCAGAGTGAACCCGAGAGCGCTAGCAATAAAGAAGTACTCCACATTCCCCAAAACTCACACATTACTGGAGCCTCACCATCTGATTGCTTAGTGTCATATCTAGGACACTTGTTGGTGGATTGGTGCATTCTACAGCCCCAGCCGGTTGGGCCACAGAAAACTCGTTGGGAGAGTCTTACCCCAGTGTAGAGATACAGTCGGTGTATTCTACTGCCCCAGCCAGCAGGGCCACAGGACACTCGTTAAGGGTGGGGTTTTTACCCCTCTGCAGAGAAGCAATCGGTGTGTTCTACTGCTCCAGCCGACGAGGAAAACTTGCTGGTATCCTTCTGGTACGTATGTACAAATATAAGGCACTACCTAAAAATTTGGGGGTTGTCTTTGTGGTGTAATGGTTAAAGCGATGGACAGCGGAATCATAGTATGCGAGTTCGTACTCCAGTCGCGCTATTACGTTCACTTTCGGGCAAATACCCTTGGGAAAGGTATGAACCCCCTTATCCTCCCAGCTATGGGTTAAATTGTATCACTAGCTTTGGCATTAAATAACCTACAAAGGTTGATATACCATTAAACAAAGAAACCAAACCAAACCAAACCAAACCAAAAATTTGGAACTTAATGGCTTCCTCAAAGAATTTTTTATGTTTAGAAAATGAGATTATTTCAAGATAAAATAACAGAAATGTGTGAAATATATAATTTCTATACTTTTAGAAGTCCACTTTTAATAAATCACGACATGACGTCTGAATACAACAATTCCAATCATAACATCCGTCCATGAAGACATTGCTGCTTATGCACTACATGGACTCTAACAAAACGGCTGGAGAAGAAGCTAGACGACAATTACACAAGAATGCTGCGAGCAATCTTGAACAGGTCCTGGCGGCAACACCCCACAAGACACCAACTGTACGGCCACCTGCCTCCTCTCACAAAAACTTTTCAAGTTAGACGAACCAGACATGCAGGACACTGCTGGAGAGGCAGTGATGTACTCTTATGGACCCCCACACATGGCCGTGCAAAAGCGCGACGACCAGCACGAACATACATTCAGCAACTATGTGAGGATACGGGATGCTGTCCAGAAGACCTGCCTGAGGCGATGAACGATAGGGAAAAGTGGCGAGAGAGGGTCAGGGATATCCATGCTACCAGCACGACATGATGATGTTGATGATGATGGAGAGATTCAGATATATACTTTATAGTTTTCTGTATATCAAAACAAAAATGTTGATGATCAATAATCTCATTCTCTTAAATAAAACTAGAAATTGCTTAATTCTCAAAATTAATAAATTTCATCAGTATCTAATAAAAAAAAACTTGCTGTCATTCTTTGCTGGATTACAGTTAGATATATTTGTTACAAAATGATTGAAATGGTAAGCAAAATAATTGTGTGAAGAGAGAATCAGGATAAACTGGAAACGGCTGAGATTTAAATTGTAATGTTTTTCTCATACTTATCTATCTCTCCAGATTATCTGGTCTTCTCTCTGAGACTTGTCGTATTGGGTTTATCGTGTCCACTTGATTTTAGACGTATTTATTCAACCAAATTCCTACGTCAACCCCACGGCTGGAGAAATAGCCATTTTAGGCGTATTTTCGTTACGGCGTCTGCTACTAATTTCTTTCTTTCTTCCTAACTGGCTTGTTCTCACGACTAAACTAACCAATCAGAAAACTGTTAAAATGGTCAGTCAGAGTTCAATTCTTGTCCATCGTATGACTGGTTATTTTCGATGAGTCTTCTTCTAACTTTTTAATCCATATATTTTGAATTCTACACTTACTTTAGGGAATTGATTGGCGACCTATTCATTATGTAACTTATACACATATACACATATAAGTAATCTATGGATTCTAAGGCTGAAAGAATAAAATATAAATAATGGGGTTTTGACATTGATTATTCTGTCGAGGATAGAGTGAAAGAAATTCGAAAAGGAAATAAGCATAGACTGCCCTGTCGGTGGGGTTTAGAATACGTTGACAGTATCCCATGCAGAAAGGGAAAACTCCGCATAAAAAATGAGTGTCCTGAGTAGGACATTTAGCGATGAGGAATCTATTCTAAAACTCTTGGGAATGAAAAGTATGTATTTATTGCCATTACTCCCAAGTCCACTCTGATACGTAATGTTTATGCCTGTACTAGTCCCATCTATGGGTCAAAGAGATATGTTAAAAAATTATACAAATGACATAGGAATATTTGATGCCATTTAAACAGCGTGCAAGATTATTTTTTCGTTAAGAATTGTTACTTGAAACAATTATTAATTTTAAGGATTATTATTATTATTTACTCCTTGAGAGGTTTTCACATCAGTTTTAGCTGATTGTTTTTCAATGGAGCTTGAGTGACAGCAATTCTCCTCAAGTCTCCAGGACTCTTCTCAGTATTCTGACCGTTCTCAATAATGGAGTTGTTTGGATGGTCTCCACTCGTCCTCTAATTTCTAAGTCATCCAGTCCCTTTAATAATCCTTTGGTGATTGTACCAAAAGCACCAATCACAATTGGTATAATTGTCACCTTCATGTTCCATAGTTTTTCAATTCCCTAGCAAGGTCGAGGTACTTATCCTTCTTTTCTCATTCTTACATTTTTATTCTGTGGTCAGCCGGAACAGCGAAGTCGACAATTTTGCAAATTCTCTATTTTTGTTGTTGTTGTTGTTGTTGTTTATTATTATAAGGTCTGGTCTTCTGGCCGAAATTAGGTGATCCGTTTGTATGTCAAAGTCCCATATGAGTTTATGTGAGTCATTTTTGGGAAAGCTGCTGGGTTGTGCATTTACCATTTGTTGCTATGGTCGAATCTAAATTTCTTGCACATTTCCCAGCGGATCCCCTTGCCAACCCAGTCATGTCTAGTCTTATACTCCTTCTGTGCTTATTGCTAAATTCGCTTATGTGATTGATGGTTTCGTCTCTGTCACCACATAGCCTACATTTGCTATTTTGCATCGTCTTATCTATTCTCGCTCTGATTATTATTATTATTATTATTATTATTGTTGTTGTTGTTGTTGTTGTTGTTGTTTTACTCCTAGCGAGTTTTTCACACCAGCATTAGCTGGTGTAAGAGTTTTTACTTGAAGTCTAACAACATGACTCCTCAGGTCACCTGTGCTCTCATAAGTATTCTAGTCGATCTCATCGATTCTCTAGTCTGGATGGTCTCGACTCTTCCTCTGATTTACAATTCCTCCAGTCCCCTTGAGGAGCTTTCCAAGTGCTCCAATTACAATACGTATCACAGTCTTCCAAATGTTCTGCTTTTGTTTTTGTTCTCTGGCAATGTCCAAATACTTGGCAATCTTTTCGTTTTCTTTCTTTTCTTTTTGTCTTTTCTTTTAAGTCAGAATGGCAAAACTCCTTGCAAATTTTTCACTCTCGTGTTAGCTGATGGTCTTTTGCCGGGTTCTGAGTAACAGCAAGTTTCCTAAAGTTTTCAGGACTTTTCTCAGTATTCTGACTGTACCAAGCGCGCCAATTACAGTTTCATAGTTTTTTTTCAGTTCTTTTCACCCTCCTTCAGTTTTTTTCAGTTCTTTTCACCCTCCTTCAGTTTTATCCCGTAGTCAGCCGGAATGGTAAAGTCCACTATTTAGCAGGTTCTCTTTTGCTAATTGGCTATCACTAGGTCTGGTCATCTGGTCAAGATTAGGTGATCCGTTTGTATTTCAACATCCCAGAGAATTAAGTGCGTCTCATTTTCTAGTACGGATTCTGGATTGTACATATACCATTTGTTCCTATGGTCAAATTTTATTATTATTATTATTATTATTATTATTATTATTACTCTTTTAGAGATTTTCTCATCAGTGTTAGCTGATGGTTTTTCACTGGAGTCTGAGTGACAGCGAGTCTCCTCAAGTATCCAGGACTCGTCTCAGGATTCTGGCTGTTCTTAGCAATGCTGTCGTTTGGATAGTCTCTACCCGTCCGCCAACTTCCAAGTCCTCCAGGCCTTTTAATAATCCTTTAGTTATTGTGCCTAACGCACCAATCACAGTAGTAGTAATAATAATAGTTTCCTGAAGTCACAAAATTACTATGAAATTACAGGTGAAATTATGGGGAGATTTGGAACCATATAACCGTGTGCAAACAAATGTTATTCACTCGGTCAGAATACTTATTCCAAACTACATAACTGTGTATAGATTGTTGGTATTAGATAGGAATATTTGATACAATGTATAACTGTAAATTATTTAATATATCCGTAAGCATATTATATCAGTATCATTACTTGAAGCTATTATTGTTTACTAAGAATTATTATTATTACTAACGACACGGCGTCACGAGTTCAAATCCTGGACGAGACTGATAGCATTTCACATAGCACTAATACCCTTGAGAAAGGTATGAATCCAATAATTCTCCCTCCAGCTATGGGTAAATAGTAGGGCAGACTGGGTTCTTCAGCTTTGGTGAGGCAACTAGTCTAGAAGGAAAACTCTGAATTCAAACCTGTTAAACACCGCTTAAAAACTGACCTTGTGTCATATCCTGCCCGAGAGGAGGGGTTGGGTAAATATGATTATTATTATTATTATTATTATTACTAATTACTTGAAACCTTATAAGCAAACAAGTAATTATTATCTAACAGAAATACAGACTGTAAACCATAGAATCGTGTATCACTTACTTGTAGTTGATAAGAATACTTGAAATCTCACGAAGGTTTTACGGTTATTTGCATTAGATAGAAATAGTTGATATCATATAATAGTCTAAAGAAATAATTATTATCAAATAGATATAATTATATAAACATTTATAAATTATTACTATTACATAGTAATACTTAAAACCAAAGAGCCGTATAAAGTAAAGTTGGTGACCTTCGTCGAGGGTGATCCGAAGGGCCCCCTTTTCAGTAGCTACCATACCGAGGTGTAAGAGAGGGCGCTTCTCAATTCCTTGGATTGCTCCACTATACCCTTGATCCTTACCTTATAATGCTGAGTGCTAAACAAGGCTTGCATCAAGTACCATTTTTTGAGTCTTTGGTATGACTCGACCTGGGACTGGGCCCCGGTTTCCCAAGCCTTCAGCGAACACTAAACCCCTTATGCTCCTAGTTTTGAAATGAATAGTGTCCCTACTGTTTTTCGATAAGGATGGCTTTGATATTAAATTACCAACACAGGTTGTTATACCATTAAACAAAGAAACAACCCAAACCTTGATAGTATTACTTGATATATAATTTTTTACATACGAATTATCATAACGAAATGGAAATACAGTATTTGACGGCTTATGAGGCGCATTTTTTTACTCAAAATATCTTTCAAAATCCCCCTGTGTCTTATATGCCATATGTAGGTTTAAAACTCGTGAGAGTCGGCCGAAATAAGCTACCTGGCAACTCCTATTAGCTTAGACTATAGAGTAACTTTCATATACCTATTGTCATTATTTAAAAGGCTATTATGCAGATTAAAAGTGTTTTCATTGATAATATTCATTATATTCATTTAATCACGCTTAATATTAGTACGTTTTTTTCTTGGTTTGCCCAGCTGAAATTGGGGTGCGTCTTATAGACCCGCACGTCTTATATGCTGTCAAATTTGGTAATTATATAATTATTCATTGTTTACTTGTTTGGTTTGGTTTGGTTCGGTTTTTTGTTAAATGGCATATCAAACTTTGTGTGTTATTCAAAGCCAAAGATATTATTGAAGAACAACTGTAGTCGTACTATTTAACATATACGTGGTGGGGGATTAGAGAGTTCTTGTTTGTCACGACTGGGATAAGAACTCGCTTACAAAGTTGTCACTGTCTGATACGTTAACCACTTTGCCACGAATACTTCTCCTTGAATTAATTGTTGTTGGTTGGTTGGTTGGGTTTTATGGCATATCAAACTTAGTGGGTCATTTAACGCCAAATCCATTTTTATACAAATAATCACCTCCATTTTGAAACAATTCAGTTTAGCATGAGTACACAGTTTAATTATCAAAAACATTTCTATCTCAAGGTATTCAGTTTCGTCAAGCAGTTCTAATTCAGCTAATTCAGTTTAGTATAGGTACAGATTTTGTTTATACAGTTAAATGCCAAAACACTTCTCTATTAAACAATTCAGTTGAGTGTAAGTACACTTTCGATGTCAAAAACAGTTCCATTTCAAACAATTCAGTTTAGCATGAGTACGCATTTTAAATGTAAGTATCGTTTAATTATCAAAAAACATTTCTATTTCAAACTATTCAGTTTAGTCAAACAGTTCTAATTCAAACAATTCAGTTTAGCTTAAGTATGCAGTTAATTCTATTTAACCCATAGATAGAAATAGTGGTAGCACTATCAGGTGCTACCACTACGGGGCCAGAGTAGACCTGGGAGCGATGGCAATAAAGGAGTACTCCGCATTCCCCCAAACTCCAGTATTATTGGAACCCCACCATCAGATTGTTTAGTGTTATATTCAGGACACTCGTTGGGGGTCTTACTCCTCTGCAGAGATGCAGTCGATATATTCTACAGCCCCAGCTGATTGGGCAATACACGGAGTTAATATCAAAACAGTTTTATTTCAAATAATTCAGTTTAGCATAAATACACGTTTTAAATGCCAAAACAGTTCTATTTTAAACAATTCAATTTAGCATAAATACGTAGTTTAAATGCAAAAAACAGTAAACTCAAACTACGGTTTAGTTCTATTTAACCCATTGATAGGATCCTTATCAGGTGATACCACTCCGGGCCAAAGTGGACCTGGGAGCGATGGCAATGAAGGGGTACTCTGCATTTCCAAAACTCCAGAATTACTGGAACCTTACCCTCAGATATTTTAGTGTCATATCTAGGACACTCGTTGGTGGAGGTCTAACCCCTCTGCAGAGAAGCAGTCGGTGTATTCTACAGCCCCAGCCGACTGGGCAAAACATTACTTGTATTAAATGGAAATACTTGAAACCATACAACTGTCTGCTAATTATTTGTATAAAATTGTTGGATAATAATAACCTCGCGACATTGTTCCAATATTTAAAATGAAGTTATTTACTAAATTTAGTTTGGATCGGCAAAGGTCTAGGATCCTCTGTGAGAATCGAACCCACGAACAATCATTCACTAGTCGAGATTGTTCACTATTATACAGCTCGAGTCTTGCGAATAATTGAAATGTTGAGTAAATACACCTCTGACGTAAATTTATATTATTAGCTTAAACAGTTCTATTGTGTTTTTCCCCGCTTTCTGTTTTCAAGAGAAAAGCGTTTGTTTTTCCCATTGTCAATAGTATTGTTGTTTGGGTTCGTTTTTTTTTATTCTTACTACTTTCTGAAACGGAGTGCTTCGCTTTGTTTTCACAATTTTCTTTTTTTTTTTTTTTTGTATTCAGATCCACCAGCCCTTCTAAGGCGCCTCTAAACACGCTCAGCCTAGCGAGAAGATAGTTTCTTAGTTAATTTTTTAAAAAACATCTGAGTTCTCGAACACAAAAGCAGTGGTGGGTTGTCTATAGAAACTGTGGTACAGCAAAACCTCTTATTTTCTCCCGATTAGTGGGGGATCATCTATTGGCACTATGGAACTGCAGCACCTCCTATTTCGCCTTATTATTTGCGACTCGTCTTTGGTAACTATGGAAATGTAGCATCCTGTATTTTGTCCTTCTCAGTGGCGGCACGCCTCTTGGCACTAAGGAACCGCGACACCCCCTATTTTCTCCTTATCAGTGCCGAACTGTCTCTTAGCTCTGTGGAACTTCACCACCCCCTATTTTCTTCCGGCCATTGCGGGATCGTCTACTGGCACGATGGAATTGCAGCTCATCCTGTTTTCTCTTTATCGGTGCCGGATTGTCTCTTAGTATTGTGGTCCTGGACGCCCCCAATTTTTTCTGATCATTATGGAATCGTCTGTTGGTACGATGAAACTGGGACATCTCTTATTTTCTTCCGATCCTTGTAGGATCATCAATTGGCACTATGGAAATGCAGCACTTCCTATTTTTTCCGGCATGTAATGAATCACAAATTATTTATTCGTATCAAAGATATATACTATAATCAATAAGCGTTAACGGAAGGTGTGTCTGTGGTTAAAGTACCAAACAATGAAATGAATTCCAACTCCAGTCACGCTATAACGTTTATTTTCAAATTAATACCCCTGGGAAAGTTAAGAACCTTCTTATTACCCCAACAACAACTAGTGTTTTTCTTCAAGGATAACATAGGAATAAAATTACCCACGATGGCTAATATGCCTTTAAACAAAGAAACCAAACAATTAATCTTTGAACCTAATGTCTATTGTCAAATTTTCCTTTCTTGAAAACCAAAGAAGCAAACTAAAAATGGCTCCTTTGGGAGAAAAAATAGTTTTTCTCAACCATGGATTAGGGGTCGGATTTCCCACCTCTTGTGTCAACTAGTCAAGTTAGAATTTAGACCATTAATTCTTTCTCAATTGTTTTCATTCTTTGAACGGAAAAGCCGTTTCATTTTCAATCCGCGCTCGTTGGGTGAAATATGAACATTATTTTCATTTTTGTTTCCAATTTCAGCGAGGCAGTCAGCTTCAACTCAGAAAAAACTAGAGGACAGGTAAAATATTTGCATAAACCTTCTTTTAGAAGATAAATAATCAGTTTTAATACAAAGTTTATTTAAATTCTTTTCTTTAAGGTTAGAGGAAGAATTGATTGTTAAAATAATGTATATATTAGGAATGTTGATATTATTAGAGATGGCTGTTTAAACACATTATTTAACCTAACAATTCTTCTACTAACCTTATAGAAAAGATTTTGAATGAACTTGGTATTGAAAATATCCTTCTTTATAACTTTTATCATGCATGTTTGTTACTGGAACAGCATGCGTGATTCATTTGTTTAGGAACCGGTGTTGATTGTTGTAACATTTGTTTTAGTGTTATATGTATAGGATACACATTTTTTCTAGTCTTAAAATAAGCAATAAAAACATACTTAAGAAATTCTAGAAATTTAGGATCAAAACCGCATTAGCATTTAAGTTACATTTTTATATTTTTCAACCAATCAGCTAAAAACATAGAATAGAACATTCTAGAAAAATAGGATCGGAAGTAAACTAACAGAAAATATTTAGGCTCGAAAATAAGATAGTAAAATACAAATCTGATTGGTCTATAAATGTCTACGCGCCAAAATTTTAGGACGATTCTTTGATCCACCTGTAGGATATAAATAACACAAAGTTAGGGAGTCATACACACAGACTTAAACGAAGACTAAGACAACACCACAAGCCACTAAGCCAGTAAAGCAGTAGCTGATACTATGTCCGGAAAATTCCTTTCCTTCCTCAATTAAAGTTCATGACCTATCTTCAGATGGCTGCGAATTAAACTCAAAAGAAAAACCCGACAAACTTTCTTTCATCAACGCGACACGCCGTCGCCACAATCATAAAACCCGCAATGAACTTAATGTAAGTAAGAACGACTTACGGACTCCGTAGTATTTGTCGCTGCCTCCCACCAGACACGACTTGACACAAGGTCAAAAGCCCGAAGGCCAATTAAAGTGGGGATAAAGGGGAGGGGAAGGTCGGGAAGGAGCCGAGACTCGAACCCTGCTTTTCAGTGCTGCTCATCGGCTCACTTAGTGCAATGTGAGCCTGATGAGGCAAGCAGTTTCACGAA
Source organism: Sepioteuthis lessoniana (assembly GCA_963585895.1). Classification (NCBI taxonomy): domain Eukaryota; kingdom Metazoa; phylum Mollusca; class Cephalopoda; order Myopsida; family Loliginidae; genus Sepioteuthis; species Sepioteuthis lessoniana. The sequence goes on from OY757935.1 coordinate 7,733,194, forward strand.
CCCAAATGTGGGTCCGGGCACGTATGCCAGTTAACGGCTTAAACTAGACGCTTGGTCTAGTGCCGTACAAAGGGGACAAAAGTGCAGCTCGCCCACCCGAAGATTGCCCAGCCGAAGCTGGGGGCCTATTCGGCCCCGAGTCTGCTCTTGTTTTCGAGCACCCATCCGGCACGAATGCCAGACGGCCCAGCTAAAAAGCCGGGGAGTCCGTTAACATACATGCATCTTTAAGCAAATTTATTTTCTTCTTGCCAAACTTTATTTTCCAAAGGACCATTTACACATCATGTATTTTATTTGTTTTCATATTATGTTATATGCATATTAAATTGTTTGTTGTTTAATATTCGTTGTGTTCTATTCCATTTCTTTCGCGCGATTGTAAAGTTTTATGCTGTATTTGTGGTGGATAAATTTAGAGAGCAATACCCGTACGAACACACATCTACTGAAATAACCAAAATACATACAACCCCCACATATGTAACTACTGAATGTTTTAATTGTTTATATGAGTTTATCTCAACTTTCTTTTCCGTTTATTCAGTGTTAGTATATTAATAGGTAAACTGATGTTAATACTGCAACTTCTTGAGTAGGGAAGCGACTAAACATCCCATTTAGCATCTAAATGGGGACAGAGTCAATAATATCAGCAACATTATTACGTCTATAGCTACATGAGGCACGATTATCTGAAGCAGCACCCCCATAAATCAATATCATGAGCAATGTTTAAAAATGGGAAATAGAAGATTAAGAGTTAATAAAATAATTTTACCTGTATTCTTTTAAAGAAAAGTCCCTTAACTCATATATGATATTGGTGCGAAAGTTCTTATCGCCATGATAGAAGCTTTTACTTGTTTCGAGTCAATGTGTTTCTTTATTGAATGTGCATTTAATCAGATGAAGAACACCACGTAATGTATCAATCATAAATAAGTTGTAAAGTGATAACAATTTTTCCACTCACAAATAATCGACTGCATGAGAACTCTCGCGGTAGTTGCGAAAAACCGTTACTTGAGAGTTGTGGGATTTTGAAAAGGTTCAAGCAGTCAAACGTGCTGAACAAAGCTTAAGAACTTAAAAACAGCTATTTTAGGGTGAGTGGTGATTGATGGGACGATGAGATCTCTCTTTTCCTGTTACTTAAAAAATGTATGTGGATGTCAATAGATTATCCAGCAAAAAAGACAGTAACCGGACGAAAGATGAGCTGAAAAAGTCCAACATCTCATTCAAGGGGCTAGGTGTAAGTTGGTATACTAAATGTAGCACTTGGACTGTGTTTCTACAGGTTACCAGGAATCAGGGCTGAGGTTTTCTGTGAACCCTAATATTTATTGATTCACTTGTAGACGTAAGAAATTGATCGACTGCGTTAGGAATGTCTGACTCTTTATTTTCTCTGTTATTTGGAACGAGATCGCTTGTTTTCCTTAGAGCCAACTACATGCCGAAATATTACATAGGTCCTTTAGCATTATGGTTTCAGTGTTCGACAACCGTCCAGAAGACAGGGATTCAATCCTAGGTCGAGTCATAACAAAGAATAAAAAAAATGGTATTTAATGATTCCTGGTTTAGCACTCACCATTATAAGGTACATATCAAGGGTAAGTAGTAGCACCCTCCCCTACACGTTGGTGTAGTTGCTATTGAAAAGGGAACCTTCAGTTCACCTGCGACAACGCTCAGCTAACATATATATATATATATTGTCATCCACAGACAGACCTGTTTCGTTCTATCAGAACTCTTCAGTGTGGCTAGACAGGCTAGATTCCAGAAGCTGGGATCGAAACCCGATTGACTCAAACGCCGATCCAAGACGCTACTATTCAGCCACGAGGGAACTAGCGCAAGCGAAGCTAATTCAAACGCTTATGTATCACATTTGTTTTTTGTTGACATATATCCACTTAACGGCTACCGAGAGCTCGATTCATATGAAGAGCCTTGCATTACGCTAGTGGCAATACTTTACATATATTCATGGTCCCGAATACTTCATCACGACTTATATATATTTATATATATATATATATATCTCCTCATGAAGTAGGAAAATATTTCTATCGTAAGAGATGTTGACTTACAAAAATACAATAGCCGACCTTGCAATATCAGCGTTTTAAGAACCAGTATATTCATCCGGCTCATTACCAAGTGGGTAGAGTGTTCGCCAATGGTCCGAGAGACCTGGGTTCAAGCCCAGGTCGGGTCATACCAAAAACTTTTAAAATGGTACTTGATTCCTCCTTGCTTAACACTTAGCATTACAAGTTGCGTATCGAGGGTAAAGTGGAGCAATCCAGGGAATGAAGCAGCGCCCTCTCCGACACCTCGGTGTAGTGGCTATAGAAAATCGAGCCTTCAGGTCACCCTCGACTAAACTTCACGAACTTTACACCTTTTTTTATATTCATAAAGTTCACAATCATTCCAAATGGTTAAGTTCACACTCTGTGGCAATTCCAATGCCTTAAGTGTCAATGGACAAATGATTCCGCAATCGTTTTTAACAGATGTTGTATATTGACCATTAAGAGAGCCGTCATGTTCTGGCTTTTCAAACAAGAAAACAGCGACGCATGGGAGTAAGCAGCTCACGTGGGTTGACAGCCGGAATGATGTGTATTGGCAAATATTTACAGAGGTATCCATGTTAGACAGGCAGTTACAGAGTCACGGAGTCAAGGAGTCACGGCCAGTAAATGTCCCTGCCCTAGCTGAGAATTAGAAGTACTAAGTGGGGCCGTGAATATAGAAGCATAAGTGGCTCAGAAGAATGGGTCAATATAGCTGTCTTCTGCTAGTCTGTGTCTGCATCCTCAGCGTCGTCGGTCTTCCGGTCTCTCTCACGGTTACTGAAGTTTCAACCCTAAGAAAGAATAAAAAGAATAATATTTTTATAACCAAGTATTATCAGTGTTTATTATGCTGCTGTATAACCAGTGGTTTAGATCTTTTGTATTATTGTAGTTCATCTTTTTTCTGGATATGCTATCTCAAACGTCAATTTGATCCACAGATTTAACTGTAACAGAGAGAAACACTCCAAGTAAGATTGCTTTTGTGGTTAATTTTTACAAAGAAGCGACTTCACACCCACCCAAATCTCAAGGAACAGAGTCTCACCACCTGATGTATTTTACTGTAATACCCAAGAGACAGATTTTTTTAGTGGAAAAGTCGAAATCATCTTTTTATTCTGTTTTATAACGTTTTTATCAATTTTTCTCTCAATACAATTCCTTGAAACAATCTTTATCTATCGAAGATTTCTCGCCTTTCTTTTCATACTCGGCTTCATCGCAAAATTTATTATTTATTGAGGTCTTAAATGTGAAGTCTGACTTTAACGCTTGTATGTTTTTACAGTCTTGAGGCCTTCGGCGTTCGTAATTCAGTCCAGTGAACCCTGAGAATGAGGCTGCAGTGAGTGCGCTTAAAGAAGCGCCCATGTAGGCGTAGATGACGCCACTAGGTGAGTCATAATCTCTCTTCTAGCAAACGTTTTACTAATCGTTGAACTGTGCCCAGGTCAGAAATTATCAGTGGAGCAGACAAAAAAGAAGGTATGAGAAGTAAAATCTCTTTAGATAAGACCTTCAATTCCAGTGGCATCGACAATCGTCCATGAAAAACACAAGAGAAGAACATGGCAAGGTTCCAAGTTTGGCAAACGCTTTAGGAAAAATCTGTTTATATCAATCAGGTTAGTTTTCTATTTAACTTGGTTAATATGTATCAATCTATATCCGCCAATTTACGAAACGAAATTTCTTTCTTTCTTTCTTTCAAATCATATTTGCCTCTTTATCTCTTAATCGATATCTCAAAATTAACAGGATGGGGAGGCTACTGATCTATCTATCTATCTATGTCTCTCTGTCTCTCTCCCCATATACTTGCTTATATATATATATATATATATATATATATATATATATATCCGCACGGCTAACTATTCCATTTTGTTAATATCTATCTATCTATCTATCTCAGCCTACTCATATCTATCTCAGTCTACTTTTATCTATCTCTCTATGTCTCTCTGTCTCTCTCCCCATATGCTTGCTTATATATATATATATATATATATATATATATATATATATATATATATATATATATCTCCGTACGGCTATTCCATTTTGTTAATATCTATCTATCTATCTATCTATCTATGTCTGCTCGCCCGGTCGGCTTGGGCTGTAGAATTCACCGACTGCACCTCTGCAGAGAAGTACCCCCTACCACAAGTGTCTTGTATATGACACTAAACAATTAGATGGTGAGGTTCCAGTAATGCTGGAGCTTTGTGAAAGGTGGACAATCCTTTCATTACCATCGCTCTCAGATCCACTCTGGCCTGGAATCGTACAACCTGAGTGGAATCTATGGGTCAAATAGAACTAAACTGGGTACTTATGCTTTACTAAATTCTGAGAAAAAGAATTGTTCTTGGCATTTAAACTATGTACTTATGTTAAACTGAATTGCTTGAAATAGACGTGTTTTTGATATCTAATTGTGTGTAAAAAAAAACTGTACTTATGCTAAACTAAATTGTTTGAAATGCAACTGTTTATAAGTATAAAAATGGATCTGGGATTAAACAACCAACAATGCGTGATATGCTATAAAACCAAACCAACCAAGACAATGTCTATCTGCCTGTATGTCTGTCTGTCTGTCCTCTTGGTCTCTATTTTTTCAGTTTGGCTGTCTCTCTTCCCCTATCTCCTTCAATCTCTCTCTCTCTCTATATATATATATATATATATATAAGTATGTGTGTGTTCTTAATTATCTCCCTCTACAGCTAGCTATCACTTTCCACTATCTATCTATCTATCTATCTATCTATGTTCACATTGATCTTCCTGTGAAGTTTTCAACCTTCTATTAATATTCATCAATCTATCTATCTATGCGTGTAGCGAGTCACCGTTTCTATCCATCGGTTCTTAAAGAATATACCTGTCTCACATAAGATTGGTGCGATCTGTTCTTGAAATATAGAAAACCATACGAATCAAAAGTTCGAAATCGTTATATCCGTTTAAAAACAGTGAATCAATTCAGTTTAATCATTAGAGGATGACCCCCACCTTCACCCAGGGATCAGTTTGAGAACATGGCTGTGATTGGATAATCTTTGTCAGGTGACCAAGGGGTTCTAAAAATTTACAAGTCAGAAAAAAAGTTAACCTCTTGCAGATAAATATTTGAACGGTTGTTTTCCACATGTATTCTAAATACGATGCAAAGGTAACGCGGTTAAAATGTTTGTCGTCAAATAGAAATTTGCAACTGCGAATGGTGTCAGCCATTTTGTTATCACACCAAAGACAGTTAGGGGTCACGGCAACGAAGAAGACAGAAATTCGACGGCATGCGACGACAAAGATGGCTACTGATTACAGACACTGATTCAGATTGAATTTATCGTCTCTGGCTGGACTTCAGGGGTACATCCCGTATCCTCACAGAGCTGCCGTATGTATGTTCGAGCTGGACGTCCTGCTTTTGCTCGGCCATATGTGGGGGTCCATAGTTGTACCTCATTTATGATCTCGTCCCCGCTTCTCCAGCAGTGTCCTTCATGTCTGGTTCGTCTAACTTGGATAGTTTTCATGATGGGAAATAGGTGGCCGTATAGTTGGTGCTCTGTTATGTGTTGCCTCCAAGACTTGTTCAATAAAAAATAAAAAATAAAAAAGATTACGAAATGACTATTGTCCACCTGGGCAACATAAGCTATGGAAATATCCGCAAAGCAGATAAACATCCTCATTAGCTATCTAAATTTAAACAAAGTTATAAGCATTCTTACGTGCTATGTAAACAGCAGTGAAGCAAATCAAAATTATCATAAACTATCTAGATACCAGCGAAGCAAACGAATATTGTCCAAAGTTGTCCAGATATCAGTGTTATTTAATTAGGGAATGATTTTTTTTTTATATTAATCGTTTTTCGTTAATTATATTTTATCGTTCAGTTTGGTTGGGCTTTGAACTATTCGGGTTAAGAATTCAGGTGCATAGTCATTGGCAGCAGTTTTACGCTCGCGGGCAAAGTTGTCATAATAAACCCCAGACAGGAATTGAGGCTGGAGAGTGGATGACTCATACCCAGAAGAAATGGTCCTGAAAATTTGAGGATTTTGAAAAAGAGTTAGTTGAGAGTTGAGATTGGACCATGGAAGACAAGAGTTAAGTTCTCTACGATTGAGGCGAGAGATGGGGATTCGGCCGTTGAGAGTTGGATTTGGGACGTAGAAATTGAAGTCGGTTTGGTTTGGTTTGTTGGGTTTTATGGCATATCAACCTTTGTTGGTTACTTAAAGCCAAATCCAATTTCATATAAATAATCAGTTCTATTTCAAATAATTCCCTTTGGCATGAGTCCTCCGTTTAATTGTCAAAAACATTTTTATCTCAAACTATTCAAGCAGTTACATGTAATAATTCAGTTTAGTGTAAGTACTGTTTCAATGTCAAAAACTGTTCAATTTCAAATTATTCAGTTTAGCATAAGCACGCCATTTATATGTAAGTACGGTTTAATTGTCAAAAACATTTCTATTTCAAGCTATTCAGTTTAATCAAACAGTTCACTTTAGCATAAGTATGCCGTTAGTTCTATTTAACCCATAGATAGGGCCCTATGAAGTGCTACCACCCCGGGGCCAGAGTTGACCTGGGAGTAATAGCAATGAAAGGGTGCTCCGTATTCCCCAAGGCCCCATCAGACTGTTTAGTGTCATATCCAGGATACTCATAGGTGAGGGTCTTACCCCTCTGCAGGGGTGCAGTCAGTGTATTCTATAGCCCCAGCCGACTGGGCAAAGATGTTTGTCGGGATTTCAGATCTGTGCCGAACGTTGGGTTGGAGTTAGCATAGAATGATTACAAAAGACTTTTAAGAATTGTGTCTCTCTCCTTGTGTCGAAGAACCAACGACAAGAAGTTAATAAATCCGTTCGTATCTAATGAGCTGCAGCTGGCATTGGCCTCCATGTCAATGCACACAAAACTGAGTATATGTGTTACAACCAAACGGGCAACATTGCCACACTAGACGGAGCCTCTCTGAAACTAGTAGACAAATTCACCTACCTAGGAAGTAGCGTCTTATCAACCGAAAAAGACATCGACACACGACTGACGAAGGCATGGACAGCTATCGATAGGCTCTCGATCATATGGAAATCAGACCTAACCGATAAAATGAAACGCAGTTTCTTCCAGGCAGCGGTTGTGTCGATACTGCTATATGGATGCACTACATGGACGCTAACTAAACGCCTGGAGAAGAAACTAGACGGAAATTACACAAGAATGTTGAGAGCAGTATTGAACAAGTCCTGGAGGCAACACCCCACGAGACGCCAACTATACGGACACTTGCCCCCCCATCACGAAAACTATACAAGTTAGACGAACCAGACACGCGGGACACTGCTGGAGAAGCAAGGACGAGCTCATAAGCGATGTACTCCTATGGACCCCCACATATGGCCGTGCAAAAGCAGGACGACCAGCTCGAACTTACATACAGCAACTATGTGAAGACACAGGATGTAACCCTGAAGACCTACCGGAGGCGATGAATGATAGGGAGAAGTGGCGAGAGAGGGTCAGGGATATCCGTGCTGGCGGCACGACTTGATGATGATGATGATGATGTATCTGAAACGACAGAGACCGCCTGAACTGTAATTGTTTTCGTAACTGTATGTACGGACATCATCCAACATCAGCATAGCAAACGCTTACTATCATAAACTATGCAGGTATCAGCAACACAAATGAATATCATTATAAGCAATCATTCATCAGCAAAGCAAACGAAAATTCCCATATGCTAACGAGATATCAGCAAAGAAAATGAATCATGCCATAAGCTATCTTGACACCAGCAACACAAATGAACATTTTCATAAGCTATCTAGTTATCAGCAAAGCGAATCAACATCGTAATATGCTTTCTAGATATGAACAAATCAAGCAAATTTTTCATTTGCTAACTAGATATCAGCAAAGAAAGGTAATCCTGTAATCAGCTATTTTGTGATCAGCAAAGCAAATCAATATTGTCATAAGCTATCCAAATATCAGTAAAACAAATAGATATTATCATATTCTATACAGATATCAGCAGAACAAACGAATATTATCATGGCTTATGAAGCTATCATCAAAACAACTTGTTCTTCTCATAAGCTATGGAGATTTCAGCAAAGGAAATGAACCATATCAAAAGCAAACGAGATACCAGCAAAGCGAATGGATATTGTAATTATTTATCTCCATATCAGCAAAGAAAATGAACATCGCTATATACTATCTAGATACGAGCAAAGAAAAGGAATTATATCATAAGCTATCTACATACCAGCAAAGAGAATGAACGGTGTCATATGCTATCAAGAAAATGACCCATATCATAAAGCTATATATATATATATATATATATAAGTTAAAAAAATAGACATTGTAATACATTTTTGCACATATCAGCAAAACAAATGGTTATTGCTATAAGCTATCCAGATCTCCGCAAAGAAAATGAACCGTATCCAGCTCTCAGCAAAGTGAATAAAAATTGTTGAAATTTATCCTAATATCAACAAAGCAAATGAACATTTTCAGAAGCTATAAAGATTTTAGCAAAACAAATAACCATTCTAAAAAATTATCCAAAGTTAGTATTACAAGTGTGTTATTTTTTTTTTTTTTTTTGCTCTCATAAAGAATTGGATTGTGTGTAAAATTTATTGGTTCATAACCTAGAACTTCAACTAAAATAAAAGTGGCCATGTTGATACTGTAGATTTGTTTCTTTCTCTCTTTGAATTTTATTGAATCTGTATTTAAATATTCACCGATCGCAATTTTTATTTCGGTAGTCCCATTTTTGGTTGAATATATCAACTCAATCATTTACTATACTTGAAACCTGTTAACTGCATGTAAACAAACGATTAATATCAAATAGAATTATTTGTAATAGATAGAAATATTTGAAACCATGTAACTGAACAAACAAATGATGAATATTAGAATTATTAGCGTTTGAGAGCGATACTTGAAATCATCCAATAAGTATCCATTGTTTTTATACAGGCATTCAAAATTGTCGTAGACTCTTGAGAATTCAGTATGTTATTGCTATACATGTTATGAGATGACTGACCAATTTCTATGATTTCAAGTTCAAATGCAATCTGGACTTGAGGACACTTTAGAAGTACAATATGCAACAAAATTGTGTTTTAAACTTGGAAAAATGCCACAGAAACGTATGGAATGTTTCAGACTGCTTTTGGACCATCTTGCATGAATCGAGTATCAGTTTTTGAGTGGCATTAGATATTCAATGAAGATAGGGAGACGGTGAGGGATGATGAAATTCACCATTGCTGATATGTAGATAGCTTATGATATTATAACTATGTTCATATAACTATGAACAAAAACATGATGAATATTAAATAGAATTATAAGTGTTTGACAGCAATACTTGAAACCAAATAACTGAATACAAAGAAATGACCAATATCGAATAGAATTATTAATGTTGGTTGACTATATTTAAAAGCATTTAACTGTTTGAACAAATGAACACTGGTTCGTTTGAAAATAATTCACAAACAGAATATTCGCTTACGAATCATATCTTCCAAGCCGTGGCTTTGCCAGAACAACTATATGGATGGTACATATGGAGGTTATCAAAATGCATAGAGAAAAATCTTGAGGGTAACTACACAAGAATATTTCGAGCCCTTCAGAGCAAATCCTGGATGCAACAAGCAACGAAAAAACAGCTGTACGGCCACTTACCTCCTATCCCCAAAACTATCCAAATAAAACGCACAAGACATGCGGGACACTGCTGGAGAAGTAAGAATGACCACCTAAGTGAAGTTCTTCAATTGACCCCCACACATGTACGCACTAGTGTTGCCCGACGTGAAAGAACTTATTTATATTAACTTTCCAAAAATATAGGGTGTAGTTTCGAGGACCAGGTGGAAGCGATAGATGAGAGGGACGGATGAAGAGAGAGAGAGAGAGAGAGAGAGAGAGAGAGCAAGAGTCTGGGAAATCCACGCTGACATCGTGACTTGATGATATATTTATATATATATATATATATATAGAGAGAGAGAGAGAGAGATATAATAGATTTGGTAAATCTGACAATATGAATTAAGAAACCCGAGGATCATTAAATAATTTTCCAGACTTTTTTCGTATTGGCACTTTTATTGATAGTACACACATGAAACTCTACTTCCCTTCGAAGTAATCTCCTCCGGTGGCAATGCACTTGTTGTACCGTTTCAACAACTTCAGGAAGGCCCCATGGAATTCCTCTTGTGCCAGCGTGTCAATGACCTTCGTCACAACCTCTTTCATCTCCTAAATTGTCTCATAACAACAGTCTCTGAGCTTACGGAATAAGCAAAAGTCCCGGGGAGCAAGTCTGGACTATAGGGAGGGTGATGAAATGTCTTGATGCCCATCTTGGTCAAATAGTCTGTGACAAGGATGGAGTTGTGGACTGGTGCATTGTCCTGGTGGAAATGCCACTGACCCGATTTGAAGAGTGCTGGTCTCTCCCGAGGGAATCTCTTCGTGAACTCCCTTAAAACCTCAACATAGTAACCCTAACCCTAACCCTTTGGCCAATCAACTGTGGTGTATTGACTTCCTTACTCCTCTCACACTTTTCATCATCCCTGACAGTCTCCCTGCCTTCCTTGAATCTCTTATGCCACTCAAAAACTGATGCTCGATTCATGCAAGATGGTCCAAAAGCAGTCTGAAGCATTCCATACATTTCTGTGGCATTTTTTCCAAGTTTAAAACATAATTTTATTGCATATCGTTCTTCTAAAAGTGTCCTCACGTCCAGATTGCATTTTTGAAATTCACCAGCTGTGACAATCAGGCTTTAGTAGGGTGTATTCTAATCCCTGCAGTAGCTGCTCATTTGAACTTGAAATCATAAAAATTAATCAGTCATCTCATAAGATGTACAGCAATAACATTCTGAATGTTCAAGAGTCTACGACAATTTTAAATGCCTGTACAAAATAAGTCTGGAAACCTATTGAAAGCACACAGTTTAAATGACAAACAGTTCTATTCAACCCATAAAAAGAGCCTTTTCAGGGCATCAAAACAGCTCCTCACCGTCCCTATAGTCCAGACCTTGCTTCCTGTGATTTTGGGTTATTCCCTAAGCACAGAGGCTGTCATTATGAAAGAATTTAGGAGATGAAAGTGGCTGTAACGAAGGTCATTGACACGCTCACACAGAGGATTTCCATAGGGCCTTCCAGAAGTTGTTGGTACGGTAAAACAAGTGCATTGCTGCCGGAGGAGATTACTTCGAAGGGGACTTGAGTTTCATGTGTGTACTATTAATAAAAAGTGCCCATAATAAAAAAGTCTGGAAACCTATTTAATGATCCTCATACATTGAAAATGTTTCTTCAGTTTGTTTTTTTCTTCTTTTGTTTTCCTTTTTTTTTCACATTTTTTTCTTTATTAACTTTTGATTTTTTTCTTTCTCTTTCGGTTTGCTTTCTATGTTTAGTGGCCTATCAAACTCCGTGGCTTATTTAGTGCCAAAGCCGTCCTTCCAGAAGAACAGTAGTGGTATGATCTAACCCAAAATTGCAGTTCCTTTCTTTTTTACTTCTTTTTATTCTACATTTTTTCTTTTTTTTTCCCACTTTATCTTTAATGTTTTTGCTTCTTTTTTAATCTGATTTTCTTTCTTTTTTTCTTTGTAACATTTTTTTCCTTTTTTTTTTCTATTCTTTCCTTCATTATAATTTTCATACGGTTTTTCTTTCAATTATAACTCTTTTTTTCGTACTTTTATTTCCGGGTTTTTTTTTTTTTTTTCGTTTTTTTCCTTCTTCATTTTTCTTTATTTTTCCTTCCCATTTTTTGTTTTTATTTCTTTTTTCTTTCTTTTATTTTTCTTTCTTTTCCGTTCTTTCTTTCTTTCTAACATTTTTTCCCTTTCTCTCAATTTTCCTTCATAATAACTTGCCATATTTTCATGCGGTTTTTCTTTCAGTTTTAACTCTTTTTTTCGTTCTTTTATTTCCGGCAATTTTTTTCCTTCCTCATTTTTCTTTCTTTTTCCCTTCCTTTTTTTATTTTTCTTTCTTTTTTTTCTTTTCCATTCTTTCTTTCTTTCTATCTTTCTTTCTTTCTTTCTTTCTTTCCTTTAAAGTTTTTCTTTCTTCTCTTCTTTTCTTTTTTCTATTTTCTTCCCCATTTTTCTTTCTGTTTTCTTTTGTATACTTTCTTTTCTTTTTCAATTTATTCTTTATCTTTTCGCTTTTATTTTTCGTTTTTCTTTCTTCGTATCTATTTTATCCTTTCTTCTTCATTATTCTTTTTTCTTTCTCTTTTTTATCTTTTTTCTATCAATCTTTAATTTTTCTTTCTTTATTTCTTTCTTTCTTTCTTTTTCATTGTCCCATTTTCATTTTGTTTTCTTTTTAGTTTCATTTATTCTTTCTTTTTTTCTTGCTCCCTCTCTTTCTCTCTCACTCTCTGTCTCTTTCTCTCTCTCTCTTTCCCTTTCCTTCTTTCAATCTCAGGATGACGTCTTTTGATGACTTTTCACTCCATTGCTTCCCGCCTGTATCAGTTTTTTTCCCGCTTATTTTATCTACGATATTCGTTTCCGGTTCACTCTTCCATTTTCCATCCCTCACCCGTCATTTCCATATTTGTTCAGCCAGCCCTTCATAGCAATATTCATTTTGTAGTCATATAATATGGTGTCATTTCTTCCTCAAACACAGAAACAACTCGATTCCGCCATTTTACATTACACAGTCGAATAGCTACAAATAAAAGACGATGATCAGACCGGCACCAAAGTAACATGAGTCACCATTACAACATGTTTTTAACTGCTCCTTACTGTGCCAAGAGTATTTGGCCTTATTATAAACCAAGCAAAGTTAACAAGCTTTTATAAGAGACATGAATATGAATAAATATATGAATAGAATACCTACAAAATGGAAGACGTGAAAATCAATTTGGTTATTTTTTTTAAATTTAATTTGACGTTTCTCTTTGTACGATCTTCATCCGATTAACATTTGTCAACATAACGACTTCATCAGGAGTTGATGAAATGTTCTCCCATATTTTTGCCAAAATTAATTTGCATCTCTATTGAAGTTCTATACCCTACTAGTGGACATTAACAGGTATCTCCCATTGCCTATAAATAGGTTGGAGGTGCCCGTGGTGTAATGGTTATCGTCGTAGGAATTGGGCACGACGATACGAGTTCAAGTCCTGGACGAGACTGATTGCATTTCACATAGCACTAATACCCTTGGGAAAGGTATAAATCCAATTATTCTCCCTCGAGCTATGGGTAAATAGTAGGACAGATTAGGTTCTTCAGCCTTGGTGAGGCAACTAGTCTAGGAGAAGGAAAACTCTGAATTCAAACCTGTTAAACTCCGCTTAAAAATTGACCTTGTGTCATATCCTGCCCGAGCGGAGGGGTTGGTAAATATGATACGTTGGACACAATTGCGATGGTGGTAATTTTGATGAATTAGGGCACCTCTGGTGGTGTAACGGTTAGCAAGCTAGACGAGCAAACCTACACAAGTGAGTTCGAATCTCATTGGGCGCCCCATTCATTCGGCCTTGTGCCATATCAAAGCAAAGAGCTTCGTAAATTACAAATTACTAATTTTGATGAATTAGGCACCTCTGGTTTGCAAGTTAGATTAGCAAACCTACACGAGTGAGTTCGAGTCTCATTGGGTGCCCCATTCATTCGGCCTTGTGCCACATCGAAGCAAAGAGCTTCTTAAATTACCGTTTTTGCTGAATTGGGCACCTCTGGTGGTGTAATGGAGAGCAAGTTAAATTAGCAAACCTACACGAGTGAGTTCGAGTCTCATTGGGTGCCCTATTTATTCGGCCTAATGTCAAACCGAAGCAAAGAGCTTCGTAAATTATTACTTTTGCTGACTAAGTAGCCACCCCTAGCGGTGAGTACCTTCTTCACGTTGCTGGAAATGAATGTATTTGTTTACTGTATAAAGATTTTCATTTCATTTCTAACCTCCATTTTGGTTATTTCTCATTCAGTAACCTTTTTTTAGGTTACAACAATAGAATTATTTAAAGATACTATAAAACGAAATATAATAATTGTTAGGTTACATTATTTGCTTGAAATATAATATTTTGACATTTAAACTGCGTACTTAAGCTAAACTGATTTGTTTGAAATAGAACTGTTTTGACATTTAAACTACGCCCTTTTTTGTTTGAAATAGAATTTTTTGACATTTAAACTGTGTACTTATGCTAAACGGGATTGTTTGAAATTGAGCTGCTTTTGCTTTTAACTGTGTGTAAACAAAAACTATACTCACATAAAAGAGAATTATTTGAATTAGAACTGTTTGACTAAACTGAATAGCATGAAAACAGGATTTAGCAGGAAAAAATCAATTAGGGTTAGTTTGTGTGTTTGTTTGTGTTTATAGCATATCAACCTTTGTCGGTTATCTAATGCTAAACCCATCTTTTTACATAAACAGTTCTATTTCAAACAATTCAGTTTAGCGAAAATACTCAGTTTGATTATCAAAACCATTTCTATTTCATGCTATTCAGTTTAGTCAAACAGTTCGCTTACAAATCACAAGCACACACACACACACACACACACACACACACACATATATATATATATATATAGTGTTTATGATTTAGCTCAGCCATAACTCATTTGTTCACAATTAAACTGTGTCAAAATGTGTTATGGAAAAATAATAATTTAAAAAAAAATATTCATCCTTCGTTTGCACACAATTAAATCATTTAGAGTATTCCTATCAAACACTAATAATTCTATTTAATATTAACCTTTTGTTTACACACTGTTAAATGGTTTAAAGTATTCTTATCTCACACTAATAATTCTGTTTAATATCGATTTTTGTTTGCACAATGTTAAATAGTTTCAAATATTTCTATCTAACACTTATAATTCTGTTTTATATTAAATATTTGTTCGTACATGATTAAATGGTTTCAATTATAGTAAATGATAAAATAATTTTTGACCGCTAGATTTGACCCGAACAGGTGCTATTACTTCGGGTCAGAGTAATGGCAATGAAGGAGTACTCCTAATTCCCCAAAGCTCCAGGACTGGTGCCTCACCATCCGATAGCTCACTGTGATGCCCAGAACACTCGTTAGAGTCGGGTGGTCTTACCTTTTTATAGAGTTGCACCCAGCGTATTCTACAGCTGTAGCCGACAAGGCGAGATATACAGGGGCCCGACAATATTTTTCGGACACTTTGAAAAAAGTACTTCAAGGTGGTCACTAGTGCCAAAAACTTTTGAGATTGTAAGTACGTAGTTGAGGAGTGAAAATCCACTACTAGTTTAATCATTTTTTTTTTAGTTTGGCTTTGATAATTTTAGTTTTTTGTGATTTTTGCGAAAACTTGCTTGACACTATTTTTTGGACAAAAAATCCTATTTTATTAAGAGCTATGTTCATGTATATGTTGCTGTATGCATATTTTCTGCTTGTACACTGTTATGGGGCACTGGCACCCCTACTACTATGTTAACATAGGACAATCTAACAGCATAAATAGTCCGGACGTTTCTTGGCAAAACAATTAAGTTTAATGAGGTAAATGCATTCAAAAGAAGTCGTTTGTTTGGCACGGAAGAAGCGGAAAGATGGCCTCAGCATCAGAAGGATCGCCATGGATTTGAAGCTGTCGAAATCAACGGTCGAATACATGCTGAAGACAAACTCTGAGCGGAAAAAGAAGAGAGGTCGGAAAAGATCAATTGGCAAGAGGACTGAAAGGAGAATGAAGAGGAATGTGACACGGCTTTTGACATCTGGAGAAAAAGTTACAGCAAGAAAAGTGAAGGAGAAATGTGAATTGGATGTAAACGTCCGAACAGTACAAAGAACGCTGCATAGGATTGGTTTGAATTATGCAAAGGCTAAGAAAAAAATTACACTAACAAAGAAACACAAAGGAGCAAGACTGGAGTGTGCTAAAAGGTTGTTAACAAAGCATGTTGACTATAAGAAGGTTATATTTACTGATAAGAAGTGTTTCAAGTTTGATGGGCCCGATGGATGGTGTACTTGGTCGAGAAGGGGTAAGCCCGTTGTACTGAACAAACGACAGATGGGAGGAGGAGGAGTTATGGTTTGGGGTCTGATCTTTGCTAATGGAAATATATGGTTGGAGTGGCTGAAAGGACGACAGAACAGCGAAAGCTACAAACAGTTGCTGGACGAGAAAGCCCTACCAAGGATAAGAAGAGAGATGGGGAATAATTTCATTCTACAGCAAGACAATTGCAGCATCCATGTGTCAAAATTCATGAAAGAATGGATGGCTAAAGTGAATATGACTACTTTGGAATGGCCTACAAGAAGCCCAGATCTAAATTTAATAGAAAATATTTGGGAAATGCTTGCGCAACTTGTATATAATGGACCTGAAATAACGAAAGAGGCTCAACTATGGGAACGAATACTAGGAGCCAAAAAACAACTAATAGAAACACGTAGAGATGTTATTGTGCATATGTTTGATCATTATGAAGAGAGATTGATAAAAGTTATTGAGAAGAAAGGTGATAATTACAGACTATTAACTGTTTTTCAACGATGTCCGAAAAATAATGTCGCGTGTATTTTGTAAAAAATGATGAAAATTAAATATTTTTCCTTACCTAATCGATTTTCTTCCATTTTTATTACAGGTATTGTCTTTATATGTTTATGCTATTCTGTTGAAGGAATTTCGCCACTCTGTGGTACTCGGAAAGTCGAATACTAAAGTGTCCGAAAAATATTGTCGGGCCCCTGTATAATACTAAGTAAGTCAAACGCACGCATGCGCACACAGATGCCCGCCTACACAAACTCATATACTGCCCATTTTATCGAACGATGTTTTTCGGATTATTTATAACATGATAAATTCGATCCAGTCAGTATTTCCCAGACCAAGATAAATTCAAGGGACTTGCAGATTTATACTTGTGGGCTGGATCAGACCTCCGGTTAAAATTCATTCATTTTAGAACGTATCCTAGTACAGGCTATGTTGCCCAGGCGGTTAGGGCTGTAGAATACACTGACTGTACCTCTGCAGAGGGGTAAGACACCCACCTCTAACGAGTGTCCTGGATACGACACTAAACAGTCTGATGGTGAGATTCCAGTAATGCTGGAGCCTTAGGGAATACGGAGCACCCCTTCATTGCCATTGCTCCCAGGTCCACACTGGCCCGGCGTGGTAGCACCTAATAGGGCCCCATCTATGGGTTAAATAGAACTAAACTGCATACTTAGGCTAAACTGAATATCTTGAAATAGAAATGTTTTTTGACAATTGAACTGTGCTTACATTTGAACTGCATCCTTGTGCTAAACTGAATTATTTCAAATAGACCTGTTTTTTGACATTGAAACTGTATTTACACTAAACGGAATTATTTAACATAGAACTGTTCTGACATGTAACAGTGTGTAAACAAAATCTGAACTTTTACTAAACTGAATTAGCTGAAGTAGAATTGCTTGACTAAACTGAATAGCTCGAAATAGAATTTTTTTTTTTTACTATTAATCTGTACTTACATTTAAACTGCGTGCTTATGCTAATCTGAATTGTTTTAATTTGAACTGTTTTTGACATTGAAACTGTACTTACACTAAACTGAATTGATATATATATATATTAATAACTGCTTGAATAGTTTGAAATAAAAAAGTTTTTGACAATTAAACTGGGTACTCATGCTAAACTGAATTGTTTTAAATAGAACTGATTATTTACATAAAAATGGATTGGGCATTAAATAACCTACAAAGGTTGATATGCCATAAAACCCAACCAACCAACCAAACTAGTACAGGTTGTCTAGAATAGATACATCCCATTAATATAATAATGATTTATTACGCAGACAAGTGCAATGGCGGTAATTTGGAACACGTTCTGTAAAAAATGCATCCTTAAAAATAGAGACATCAAATCAATGCATTTTTAATTGTTATTATATCAGATTCCAGGACATGCAATCTTTTTTTGGGTTTCTTGTCTCAGTAATAAATCATTATCATATTAATGGGTTGCATATATGTTGAGACAGTTAGAATGATTTTGTTTCCAAATAAGAAGTAACGCAAAATATTTTTTCCTCTCCGGTCGAAGGCAATTTGATCAAGGATTAATAGTTGTTATAGTACACTATTTTCAAATCTGAAACAAAAAAGAACTCAACATTATTATAAGTAGAGCTATTAGCAGTCACGTGGGTCCCATGTTTATTGAGACACCCTATATATAACGAAATATTTTACACTATAGATAGAAAGCAAAGTATTAACGAATGTCTCTCATTTCTATTTTCGATAAGCCATATCTTACTGCTTAAAAATAACGTTAGGATTTCAGCTTGGACATATACTTCACTCTGATCCTTGGCTGAAGTGACAGAGAGCAATCAGCTAGTAGACTCCTTGTCTTGGTAGTCATTAACTAATTTTAGCTGAGGTCGGCACATTTATCTATTTGCTAATTTATAATATGCTGAAACGACCAAATCCAATATTGACAGGGTATTTTTTATTTTTTAATTAAAACTAGGTCCGGTTCCCTCACAGATATTTAAAGTTCCATTCATATCATAATTTTTTAGTTTTACTCTCCAGAAGAATTCTGGCGGTTATCCTCGTGGTATAATGGTTAAAGCGCTAGACTGCGGAATCGTAGTAAGCGAGTTCAACCTCCACTCACGCTGTCAGGGTCATTTTCGCACAGATACTCTTGAGCAAGGTATGAATCCCCTTATCCTTCGGGCTATGGGTTTAATAGCATCATTGCTGTTCTTCGTGAAGGATGGCTGTGGAATTAAATAACCCTGGAAGGTTGATATGCCGTTAAACAAAGAAACAGTTTATTTACCAATTATCTGTTTGCCCAGTCGATTGGGGCTGTAGAATACACTGACTGCACCTCTGTCGATTGGTAAGACCCCACCACACCGACGAGTGTCCTGACATGACACTAAACAATCTGATGGTGAGGTTCCAGGAATGCAAGAGCTTTGGGGGAATGCAGAGTACCCCTTTATTGACATCACTCCAAGGTCCACTCTGACTCGGAGTAGTAGCACCTGATGAGGGTCCTATCTATGGGTTAAATAGAACAAAACCTTGCTTCCTTCACAATACTGATTTTTGCATTTAAACTGCATATTTATACTAAATTGAATTGCTTGAAAAGGAACTGCTTTTACAGTAAAACTGTACTTACCCTAAACTGAATTGTTATATATATAGAACAGTTTTTAAAAAATAAATAAAAATGGATTTGGCGTTAAATAACCTACAAAGGTTGATATGCCATAAAACCTAATCAACCAAATAACCAACCAATTGTCTGTATGGTTAATATGTTAATCTTAATACTCCTTGCTAGTTTTTCACGTCAGTGTCAGTTGATGGTCTTTTACTGTCGTCTTCCGATTTCCGACTCTTCTCTCTCCCTTATTCAACCTTTGGGTAACATTCCGAGTGCATCAATTATAATTGGTATCACCGTTTCTCACATGTTCCACAACTTTTATTATTTCTCTGGCAAAGTTTTTGTACTTGTCATTCTTTTCTCTTTCTTTGAAGTTCACTCTGAGGTCTGGCTGAATGGCAAAGCTCACTATTCGGCAGGTTCTATCTATCTCGGTTTTCTTGTTAACTATCACTAAATATCGGGGTGTCCTCGTGCTATAATGGTTAAAGTGATAAACTACGGAATCGTAGTAAGCGAATTCGAACTCCAGTCACGCTATTACGTTCACTTTGGAGGTGCCTGTGGTGTAATGGTTATCGTCGGTGGAAATGGACACGGCGACTCGAGTTCAAATCCTGGACGAGAATGATTGCATTTCAGATAGCACTAATATCATTGGGAAAGGTATGAATCCAATTATTCTCCCCCCAGCTATTTTCAAACCTGTTAAACCCCGCTTAAAAAGTGACCTTGCGTCATATCCTGCCCGAGCGGAGGGGTTGGTATGTAGGATTACGTTCACTTTCGGGCAAATAATCTTGGGAAAGGCATGAACCCCCTTATCCTCCCAGCTATGGATGAAATACTACTGTTCTTCTAGAAGGACGGCTTTGGTGTTAAATAACCTACAAAGGTTGATGTGTCATTAAACAAAGAAACAAAACTATCGCTAAATAAGGTCTTCTGGCCGGGATTAGGTTATCTGTTTTTATCTCAATGTACCTGGGAATTTTGTCTCATTCTCCAGGACTCTGGTTTGTGCATATACCATTTGGTTATATGGTTAAATTTAAATTTCTGACACATTTCCCTGTGGATCACCTTCCCCACTCAGTCATGTTAATTCTTATATTCTTTTTGCGTTGGTTTACTGCATTAGCTTATCTTGAGATAATTTGTTTCGTATCTATCACCATATAACCAACACTTGCTATTCTGTTGCGCTTTATCTTATTTGTTTTAAAATGGTTGGTCCTTATAGCGTTTTTTGCTACTATTAGAAGAGATTCAATTTCTCTCTTAAAGTTTTCTTTTCTTAGCCATATCCAGGTCTCCTTGTGTTAGATACGGTTAGTTTTATTATTATTATTATTATTATTATTAATAAATACTCTTTTACATTTTTTCAATTCAGCTGGCGCTGATGGTTTTTTTTTACTGGAGTTTGAATGAAAGCAAGTCTCCTCGAGTCTCAAGGACTCTTCTCAGTATTTTGGCCGTTTTCAATAATGCTGTCGTTTGCATGGTCTCCATTCTTCCGCCAAATTCCAAGTCCTCCAGACCCTTTAATAATCCTTTAGTTACTGTACCAAAAGCACAAACCACAATTGCTACAATCGTCATTTTCTTGTTCCACAGCTTTTTCAGTTCTCTTGCAAGGTCGAGGTTCTTATCCTTCTTCTCACATTCTTTCAGTTTTATTCTGTGGTCAGCCGGGACAGTAAAGTCGACAATTTTGCAAATTCACTTTATTTTTTGTTGATTATTATAAGGTCTCGTCGTCTGGTCGAGATAAGGTGATCTGTTTGTATGTCAAGTTCCCATAGGAGTTTATGCATGTTCTTTTCTAGGACAGGTGCTGGGTTGTGCATATATCATTTGTTGGTATGGTCAAATTCAAATTTCTTGCACATTTCCCGGTGGTTCCCCTTATTACTATTATTATCATTATAATAGAGATATTTCTTTGGTTTCTTACAAACTTTTTTAATGGAAGGTAATGATTATATGTATTCAATGTATTTTCAGTCATATTGATATGACTCTAATAATGTGATTAGCAGTTACCCTAAGAACAATTGTCTGTATTTCATTTAAGCTGGTACAGTCGGGTATCTTTTTGATGTGTTTATCTACCCCTTTTTTGATTATACCAAGAGCCCATCCCCTTACCGATAGTTTTAATGTGACATAAATTCTCTATTTCTATTTCCAGGTCTTTCTATCTGTTATTTCCACGGAAAAGGGTATAAAATATATTAAATAAACACGTACTTAGAGAGAAGAATAAAAGTTATATATTATAGAAAATTAATAATACAATATCGCTTGTGTATCTTTTGCTGCAGACGGTATTCGTCGCGCGCCCCACCGAGTTAAGTACGAGGCCTTTTTTAGCCCAGACACGCCCAGCATCCCCTAAAACGCCTCCGACCCCATCGGAATTCCTCTAAAAGGTGGTGCGATATACCTAGCCCCTTTTGCCTGTGGGGCGGCATCCTGAGGATCAAGGAGGGTCGGCAGCCTCGTAGCCTTTGCTTACGTACTGTGTGGAATATAATCAACAGTTTTATTTTTATTGGAAGAATTCATTGTGTATCAAAAATAGGGATGATACCACAACAGAATCTACTTATTATATTATATGAAATATCAATTAGAAGGCATCTTTTTCCTTTATCGTCCCTGAGTACTGTATCTGATCTTTTGCTCTTTATTGACCTATCAGTTTGTATAACAGTGTTCCTGTGAATAGTTTCTCCATTTGCTTCTGTTATTGGTTCTGAGTTGTGTTTCTACCATATTTCACAATTCAATATCCCATTGTATTCACATGCTTTCCAATGAATATAATATCCTTTTTTATCATGTCTTTTTTTATATGCTCTAGCTGTTAGGATTAGACAACCAGAGACTTAGTTTTTTTTCGGACTATCTAAATATTGTTCTTGATCTGGTTTTTTAATAATATTTGTTTGATTGTCCCTTTTTGGTATTTTTTATCTTGTTCTGCAATTAATAACCTCTCTCTCTCTCTCTCTCTCTCTCTCTCTCTCTCTCTCTCTCTCTCTCTCTCTCTACTTTCAGTCACTCTTGGCTTGTTTTTTTTACTCCGATGGTCTTTCACAGAGTGACAGGAAGTCTCCTCAGATCTTCTGGAACTTTTGTGATTATTTTAGCCGATCTCAAGTAAACTATGGTCTCGATAACGTCGATGGTCTGTTTGATTTCCGATTTTCCGGTCTTTTACCTTTTGGTTTGTGTTCCAAGTGCCCTAACGACAATTGGTATCATCGTCACCCTTTTTCCACATTTTTTTGTTTCCTAACGTGGGCTAAGTATTTGTTTATCTTTTTGCATTTTATTTTTATTTTCAGTCTGTGGTTGCCTGGAATGGCAAAATTCAGTAGATAGCAAGTTTTTATTTTGGTTAATTAACACAAGGCCTTGCCTTACAGACAAATTTGCGTGGTCTGTGTGTATCTCAAAGTCCCAGAAAATGTTATGCGTCTCATTCCTTAGTAGCGTTTCTGGTTTGTGCATCTACCATTGGGGTAGACCTTTCCAAGTGCGCAAGTTATAATTGGAATCACCGTCATTTTCTTGTGTACCGTTACGATACCGAATAGACAGTTGTGGCATAACGGTACTAAATCAAATTCATACGTCCACGACGCTGTTGTGACCTCACCGTGGGAAAAGTTGACAACCGCACGAAACTGCCCAAAGTTTTATTTATTGCAACAGTTTGTTAGTAGTTGTCGAGAGAAAGAAAGAGAGTATGATAGTTGAGTCAACCACGTTAACTGTACAAAAAGAATCACAATGTCATGATGAGAAAGAGGGAGCAGACACAGAACTTGAATTTTCTTCCCGGCTTTTTGTTGTAGTTCTAACATGCTTGTCCGCTGGGTCGCCTCCAGTATAAGGCCTCCTTTGGAGCACAACCCTAAAATGGAGCTCGTAAACTTTCGTCTCCTTAAATTTTCGTGTATAGTATTTAACTGACTTTCTTAATCTCCTCACCTGCCCAATCGGCTGGGGCTGCAGAACCCACCGACCGCTTCTCTACAGAGGGGTAAGAACCCCCAAGGAGTGTCCTGGTATGAAACTAATCAATCTGACTGTGAGGCTCCAGTATTGCTGGAGATTTGGAGAATAAGGAGTACTTTTTATTGCCATTGCTCCCAGGTTCACTCTGTCCTGGAGTAATAGCACCTGATACGGTCCTTTTATATGGGTTTAATCGAACTAAAATACATATATGCTAAACTGAATTACAGGAAATAGGACAGTTCATGACACTTAAACAGTGAAACTTATGTTAAACTGAATTTTGGGGAATTGGATTGTTTTGACATTTAAATATTTGTAAATGAAAAGTATACTTATGCAAAACTGAATTGCTAAAAATTTAAATCGGCGCCAAATGGCCTGAAAAGCGTTGATAAGCCGTAAAATAAAACAACCAACGCACCCCCTTACGTTTCGCTGCTAATTCCTTCAAACAGGAGTCGGGCCCTCCCTTTTGCCTGTTCTCGGTGGGAGGAATATCCGCTTCTACTGGTTCTACACATGCATAGAAGATTTCAGGACTTCTAGTTTTGTATAGTCACCCTCAACTGAAGCAGTCATTCACCTGTAACCGGCTGACCCACAACTACCTTGGCCAGAGTCACTCAGAGGTAAACTATCCAGCCCCATAGACTCTCCTGTGTGCCTTTTTTCTTATTTTCTCTCTCTCTCTCTCTCTCTCTCTCTCTTTCTCTCTCTCTCTCTCTCTCTCTCACACACGCTCGCTTGCCCCTTCCTTTGAAATTAGCCTTTCGTTTTCTTTATAACTTACCATATCACATTACATCATTTTCTTCAGCTTTTTTAGTTATCAGGTAAAGTCCAAGGATGTGCCTAAGTTTGCGCCTTTTTCTATTTTCAGTCAACAAGTTATTTTTTTAGGTTTGTTTGTTTATTTTTTTAAAAAGTTTAATTTTCTGGCTGGTATTAGGTAATCTGTTAATATCTCAAAATCTCAAAGGCATTATATTCTACAGGACGGATACCAAATCCCATTCCTATA
Source organism: Sepioteuthis lessoniana (assembly GCA_963585895.1). Lineage (NCBI taxonomy): Eukaryota > Metazoa > Mollusca > Cephalopoda > Myopsida > Loliginidae > Sepioteuthis > Sepioteuthis lessoniana. The sequence goes on from OY757935.1 coordinate 7,757,666, forward strand.
TCCGGGTTTGTAGCGTTCGGGTTAGTGAACACTTGTAATATTAAATAAAGGACAAACCACGATATGAGAGGAAATAGAGATATATTCTCAGGAAAAAGTATATACAATAGAAAGGCTGTTAGTAGACAAGAACATAGGATTAGTGAATACAGAATAAAGATATAGTCCAACGATTGTATTGGCTTCTGTTATTACGGTAGCAAGTAAGGTGATCTAGTGCGATCACCAATCTCCAACGCTCTAATATTATTCCTATAAGAAGCTGCTCTTCACCTTCTAGTCTACCCTGGTATTAGTAGCTACTGCTATATATGGCAGATGGACTAGTTCATTGTGTAGAAAAAGGTGGGTGATACCCAACAGGATTGTATATTCATATTGTTTTGATTATTCTTTGTATTTTTTAATATTGAGTACTTGGGATAAAATAACAGAAATAAAATAACAGTATATATATATATATATATATATATATATATATATATATATATATATACCTTCTGGATCACGGCAAGTAGCTGATATATGAAAGAATTATTTTATTGATTTACTCCATTGGATTCAGTGGATGGATAAAATAAATAGTTTCCTTACTTCGTAGCAAATAAAAGAGAAAAACAAATGTGATTGCCTTTGAATACAAATACGTATCCGAAACTTTAATAAAACTAACAATACTTTGTCCTTAATATCTTTTTTCTTTCCTTTATTTGTCAAATTTTCTTTATCTTTCACCTTTCATACTTCCATATCCTTCAACGACTTTTCATGTTTTTGATTTCATTTCCCAACTTCTTCATTTTATTTTTCCTCTTTTTCCTCCAATTTCCTTCTCACTCTTCAATTTCTTTTTTTTTGTATCTTTTTCTTTTTCTTTTTTCATCCTTTTTTATTTCACTTTTCCTCTTTCCTCATTTTCTTACAGTTTTCCTTTATTTTCTTCTTTTTCCTCCAATTTCCTTCTCACTCTTCAATTTCTTTTTTTTTGTATCTTTTTCTTTTTCTTTTTTCATCCCTTTTTATTTCACTCTTCCTCTTTCCTCATTTTCTTAAAGTTTTCCTTTATTTTCTTCTTTTTCCTTAAATTTCTTTCTCTTTCTTTCATTTTTCCTTTTGTCTCTTTTTCTTTCTCTTTCCTTCACCTTTCATGATTTTCATTCATTCTACATCTTCTCTCATTTTCCCACCAATTCTTTAATTTTTGCTTCTTTTTTTTTTTTTAAACCCTTCTTCTCTCTCTTTCTTTCATTTGCCTTTTGTCTCTTTCTCTTTTTTCTTTTCTTTCCTTCATTTTCCTTTTCTTTTCTTCACTTTACACCTTCTCTCATTTTCTACCTCGTTCCTTAATTTTTTTTCTCTATTTCTCACATTTTCTTTTGCTTCCCTTTCTTTGTTTCACTCTTTTTTCTTTCCCTAACCCTGCATCATTCTACCTGACTTTCCTTTATTTTTTTCTTTCTTCACCTCTAATTCTTCTTCTTTATTTTCAATTTTATCTCATTTTCCCTATTTCTGACTCACGCTCCTTTTATCTTTATCTTTCTCTCTCTCTCTCTCTCCCTCCTTTTCCCTCTCCCTCTTTTTCCCTCTTCCTTCACCTCTCTACCCCCCTCTCTCTACCCCTCTCTCTCTCTCTCCCTCTATATTTTTATGATGAACTTCCTATAACCCGTATCTAATATTGGTTTGTAATAATAGTATATGAGTGATGTAAACAGGATGTGATTCGTCATCAAGGCTAATAGACATCGAAGGCGGTTTTAAAGTGAATTGTTTAGTTTAAATTCGTAGGGACACGATAAGGTGTAATTAGTAGATATGGCCGATTTTGATATGAAAAAAAAAAGGTCTGCTAATGCTGGCTTTGCTCTGGTTTTATGGCATATCAACCATTGTTTATTATTTAATGACAAATCCTGTTTTTACATATATCTTAAATATACGATTTGTAAACACTTCTTGTAGATACACAGACTTTAAATATCCAACAGTTCTATTTTTAACAATTCAATTTAGCATAAGTCAACAAAGTTAAATGTACTGAAATGTATCACATACAAACCAATTAAACATTAGTCATTTGTTTACACACTGTTAAATGATCAAACAGTTCTATTTCAAACAATTCAGTTTAGCATTATGTAATATTACAGACGGGCGCTATCGTTGAGTTGTGGTGACCTCAAAGTTGCAGATAAGATGCCAGCGAGAGAATCAGCTTGCAGACTGAGGGCTTGCGAGCCTCAGTGACCCCCGGTTGAGCATCGCAGCAGAATGAGAAAGAAGTACTGCTATGGTCAGAGGAACTTAGGGTCAATATGTACCATTCCGTTCCCGTCTCCAACTCACCTCTCACACATATCCAACATCAACCCTTTTCGCAACCCTTTCGAGAATAAAGTGTGAGAGGTATATTTTTCTAAAGAAATGTGTTCGTTCGTCATTATCGTTGATTATGTTTCAGCATGTATATATATACGTATAGTTGTATCATGGCTATACAACAATTAGTCATTTGTTTGCCCTCAGTTTAAATCTCAATCAGTTTTATTTGACCCATAGATAGGAACCCCCTAACAGGTGCTACCACTGCAGTTTTGAGTTGACCTGTGAGCAATGGCGATGAAGGGGTACTCCACACATCCTAAAGCTCCAGGATTGAGTCTCGTCATCGGATTGTTTAATGTCATATCCAGGATACTCGTAGGTGGTCTTACCTCTCTGCAGAGATGCTGTTGGTGTATTCTACAGTCCAGACGACTAAGCTTGCTAATGTTCAGTTAATATTCATTTCTCATCTTGTGTATTATAATTAGAAAGATTTTGCTTCATATCAGATAATTCAATGTTGATATTATCCCGGCTATGAAACGAAACTGCATCCAGTAATGAGGCTCCAATTCTGGAGCCCTTATGAGTCGGGTCACAGGGTTCATTTCCAGCAACCATAACTGTTTCACGACAAATGCCTCCAATCTTCGGTTAAGCAAATCTAAAGAGAAACAAACACTTCCTGATATAAACAGAAGAAATCAAACCGAGTGTCAATTTTCAATTTGGTAACTGATAATCGAACAGTATGTGTTCGAATCAATCAATTTCCTTTCAGACGAATCATATTTCTCCCTACCATGATACCTTAGTATACAGAGTGAATAAAATTGAAATTTTAAAATAATTTATTTCTTATCAAAATTATGTACGAAAAATAAATTTCAAAATTATATATAAGAATAAATTTAAAATTATATTTTTTTAAATTAAAAATTTTATTTAAGAAATAATTTTAAAATATATATTTAAGAAATAGTTTTTAAAAATATATTCAAAAAATAAATTTCAAAATTATATTTGAGAAATAATTTCTAAAACTCATTTTTTAAAAATAATTCTTAAAACTATATTTAGTAAATAGTTTTGAAAATTATACTCAAGAAATAATTTTTGAAATTATATTTAAGAAATAAGTTTTTTAGAATTATCCTGGGTGCGAAAGCAAAATTAGAAATATTCTCATATAATAATAAACGACTCTGTCATCAAAGAAGATTAATTTTGATTAAAAAACAAAACAAAATAAAATAAATAGATTGATACAAAATGGTAAATTTACTCAGTATGACCACCATTTTTTCTCATTATTGTATCACCACCCCTTCGAAACGATTTGCATGCCTTCAAAATAAATTCTACGGGCATTTTATTCTATTCCTTCTCAATAGGAGTCTTAAGCAAACCAATATTCATATTTACCAACCCCTTCGCTCGGGCAGGATATGACACAAGGTTAATTTTTAAGCGGAGTTTAACAGGTTTGAATTCAGAGTTTTCCTTCTCCTAGACTAGTTGCCTCACCAAGTTGAAGAACCTAGTCTTCCCAAATATTTACCCATAGCTGGAGGGGGAATAATTAGATTCTTACCTTTCCTAGGGGTATTAGTGCTATGTGAAATGCAATCAGTCTCGTCCAGGATTTGAACTCGTGTTGCCGTGTCCATTTCCTACGACGATAACCATTACACCACGGTTTTATAGTATTAAGTATTCCAAAATGTACCAATAATTAGCATACCTCTAAATGGTTTTACCCGTTCCCATCTAATATCAATATTTTATACAGGATTATACGGTTTCAAGTATTCTTACCCAATACTAATAAATTATACATGATTATATGGTTGGGCTATTGGCCTAATGCGTAGAGTGTTCCTGGTAGACCGGGGTTCAATTCCAGGTCGAGTCACACCAAAGACTTGATACTTGATACCACCTTCCTTAGCACTCAGCATTATTAGATAAGGATCAAGGATAAAGTGGAGCAAACCAGAGAAGGGAGTAACGCCCTCTCCTACCCCTTGGTGTTGTAGCTGTTGCAAGCGGAGACTTCGGGTCACCCTCGACAATGGTCACCAACTTTATCTAACTTATATGGTTTCAAGTATTCTTGTCTGAAACAAATACTAATGATTTATACAAAATTATATGATTTCAAGTATTCCTATCAAATACTTATAATTCATACTTGATTATATGATTTTATATCACAATTGTTATATAATAATCATTTGGTATGGTTTCTAAAATCTGTGACAGAGTAATTACTACTGTATGGATGCACCTTCTGGACACTAACTAAACCATTGAAGAAAAAGGCAGATGGGAACAAAAAAAGGATGTTACGTAATATTTTTAAAAAATCTGGAAGCTACAAACAACAAAACAGCAGTTGTACTGCCACCTACCTCACATCTTAAAAACCATAAGACGAACAAAACACCAGAGGCAATGCTGAAGAAGCACTGAAGAACTCATAAGCCATGTTTTTCTATTTAAACTGACACATGGGCGTGTCAGTGTTGACCAAGCAGCAAGAACATATTCCCATCAGCTCTGTGTGAACACTGGATGCAGTTTGGAAGACCCACCGGGAGCGATGGATGATAGGGACGGATGGAGAGAGCGAGTAAGGGAAATCTGTGCTGTTAGTGCAACAGGATAATAATGATGGTGATGGTTAGGTTTCTATGTTTAATGGGATATCAAATTTTCGCGGGTTCTTTAATGTCAAATCTATTCTTGTACAAGGATAAAAGTGGGACTATGAAGTAGGGGGGTGGAAACATGGTGTCACCCAGATTCCTGTGAAAAACCACCTGCAAACCCTAATATTTAATGGGTGTCATCCGTCCTAGAGAATGACACACACAAATTCTCTGGCATTTTTGCGATAAAAGCGGATATTATAATCTCAGCCAGACGACCAGACCTCGTAATAATCAAGAAAAAAAAACAAAAAGAGAGTAATCTGGTGAGTTGCAGACTTTGCCGTTCCTGCTGACCACAACTAAAAGAAAGCAAAAAGACATATAAGAACCGAGATCTTGCTAGAGAACTGAAAAAACTATGGAACATGAAAGTGACGGTGAAATCATTTGTAATTGGGGCGCTCGGTACAGTCACCAAAGGATTGGTACAGAGACTGAAGAACTTGGAAATAAGAGGATGGGTGGTCACCATCCAAACTGTAGCATTGTTGAGATCGGCCGGAATACTGAGAAAAGTCCTGGACAATTGGGGAGACTTGCTGTCACTCAGATTCCAGTGGAAAAACCGTCCGAACACTTAAAAGAATATGAAACTGGAAAACGCCAGGCCACGATGGAATACATGGCTTCTGGTACGAGAAATTCAGCTCCATTCACGACAGACTAGCACTAGAAATGAAAAGATGTCTTCAAAGCGCGCAAGTACTTGACTGGATGACTAACAGAAAGACCACATTAATCCAAAAGGACACAAGCAAAGGAACTGCTCCAAACAACTACAGACCGATAACCATCCTACCAATGATATGGAAAATATTAACAGCAAAGATTTACTACTCGCTAACAAACTGCGGATTGTTCCCTGACGAACAGAAAAGATGCCGCAAAGGATCCAGAGGCTCAGCAGAATTACTTCACATCGATCAACACATCCTAAATAAGAGCAAGACAAGACGGAAAAAGCTAGCTATGGCCTGGATTGACTACAAAAAGGCATATGATATGGTCCCACAAAGCTGGATAATACACTGTCTCAAAATGTACAAAATATCACCTGAAGTCATAAACTTAATCGAAAAGACCCAGCAAACCTGGAGAGTGGAGCTGATAGCTGGAGGAAGAAGCTTAGCTGAAACAAAGATCAAAAAAGGGATTTTCCAAGGAGATGCACAACCACCTTATGTACATGGATGACATTAAACTATTTGCAAAAAATGAAAAAGAACTGGAAACTCTCATACACGCCGTTAGAATATACAGTCAGGGCATAGGAATGGAATTTGGCATAGAAAAATGTGCCACGCTCGTCATGAAAAGTGGCAAACGATATATGACTGGCGGAATGGAACTACAAAATCACGACAAAATTAGAACGCGCGGAGAAAATGGAACCTACAAATACTTGGGCATCTTGGCGGCTGACACTAAGTGGAAATGAAAGACAAGATTCGAAAAGATTATCTCCGCAGAACTACAAAAATACTCGAGACAAAACTCTCCAGCAGAAACCTCATCAAAAGTATAAACACTTGGGCTGTGCCCCTCGTTAGATATTCGGGACCCTTTCTCAAGTGGAGCAGAGATGAACTTAAATGGATCAAAGAACAAAAAAACCAATGACCCTGCATAAGGCATTACATCACAGAGACGACGTTGACAGACTATATGTTTCAAGAAAAGAGGGGGGAAGAGGACTTGTCAGCATCAAAGACAGCGTAGACGCATCAATACAACGGCTCGAATACTACATAGATAAACACGAACGAGGACTAATTACAGCCATCAGAAACGATACAGACAACACGATAGACGATAGAATGACAACAACTAGGAAACAAAATTGGGAAAAAGTAACGCTATGGCCGCTTTAAACATCTAATAAACAACATTTCACACCAGAAAACCTGGACCTGGCTAAGAAAAGGAAACCTTACGAGAGAAACGGATCCTCTCCTCACACCAGCACAGGTCAACGTCATAACGACCAATCATATCAAAGCAAGAATAGATAAGACGCAACAAACGAGTAAATGTAGGCTATGCGGTGACAGAGACGAAACGATCAATCACATAATAAGCGAATGCAGCAAATTAGCACAGAAGGAGTATAAGGCAAGATACGACTGGGTCCGCAAAGTGATCCACTGCAAGAAATTCAAATTTGACCATTCTAACAAATGGTATATGCACAAACCAGCACCTGTCCTAGAAATTGACACATAAACTCCGATGGGACTTTGACATACAGACGGATCATCTAATCCCGGCCAGAAGACCAGACCTTATAATAATCAACAAAAAGAAGAGAATTTGCAAAATTGTCGACTTTGCTGTCCCGGTGGACAACAGAATAAATCTGAAGGAATGAGTAAAAAAGGATAAGTCCCTTGACCTTGCTAGAGAATTGAAAAAGCTGTGGAACATGAAAGTGACGATTGTGTCAATTGTGATTTGTCCTTTTGGCACAGTAAAGAAAGGATTACTAAAAGGCCTGGAAGACTTCGAAGTTAGCGGACGGATAGAGACTATCCAAATGACGGCATTGCAGAGAACGGCCAGAATCCTGAGATGAGTCCTGGAGACTTGAGGAGACTTGCTGTCACTCAAACTCCAGTGAAAAGCTATCAGCTTACACTGATATGAAAAACTCTAAAGGAGTAAATAATAATAATAATAATAATAATAATAATAATAATAATAATAATAATCTCGGCCACAAGAACAGATCTTATAATAATCAACAAATAAAAAGAGAACTTGCAAAATTGTCGACTTTGCTGTCCCGGCTGACCACAGAATAAAACTGAAAGAATGTGAGAAGAAGGATAAGTACCTCGACCTTGCTATGGAATCTAAAAAAATATGGAACATGAAGGTGACAATTATACCAACTGTAACTGGTGCGTTTGGAACAGTAATTAAAGGATTATTAAAAGGGACTGGAGGAATTGGAAGTTGGCAGACGAGTGGAGACCATCCAAACTACAACATTACTGAGAACGGCCAGAATACTGAGAAGAATCCTGGAGACTTGAATCCAGAAGATTTGCTGTCACTCAGACTCCAGCGAAAGACCATCAGCTAAAACTGATGTGAAAAACTCTAATGAGTAAATAATAATAATAATAATAATAATAATAATAATAATAATAATCAAATGCAGGTATCTAGCGCAAAAAAAGAGAGACCACTAGTTACGGACAGTATGAGACACAAGGTCAATTTTTAGTCGAATACAGCTGGTTTAAATTCAGTATTTTCCTTCTCCTAGATCAGTTACCATAACAATAGTAAAAAGTCCAGTTTTCTCGATTACTTACTGGGAGGAGACAAAGCCATAAATTTCCGAACGGCAATAAACCGAAATCAACTTCAAAAAGGAAACATTGCTTAAAAAAAACAAAAAAAAAACACTGACTGCGGCATGAAACAAACCGACAATTTTTGGCATGCCGTAAACCATGCCAACAACCAACACACAAAATTTAATTAGAATTGGTTTGGTTTGATTTCTTTGTTCAATGGCATATCAACCTTTGTAGGTTATTTAATGCCAAAGCCATTCTCCTAGAAGAACAGTAGTGGTATTATTTAACCCATAGCTGGGAGGATAAGGGGGTTGATACCTTTCCCAAGTGTATTTGCCTGAAAGTGAACTTAATTGCGTGACTGGAGTTCGGACTTCACAGTCCATCGCTTCAACCATTAAAACCCCCCTTATTAGTGTGTTTAGGTACACATGTGTATACTGTGTGCGTACATATATATATATATATATATGTGTGTGTGTGTGTGTGTGTGTGTGTTTGGTTTCTTGGTTTAATGACATATCAACCTTTGCAAGTTATTTAATGCCAAAACCATTTTCCTTGAAGAACATTAGTGGTACTATTTAATCCATGGCTGGGAGGATAAGGGGGTTCATAACTTTCCCAAGGGTATTTGCCCGAAAGTGAACGTAATAGCGCGACTGGAGTACGAACTCGCGTACTACGATTTTGCAGTTCATCGCTTTCACCATTACATCATGAGGATACCCCTTTAATTAGAATGTAAGAGAACGTCGCCGTGTAACAGTGTTTAACAAACTAGTTTGAGAAACCATTACCAACCATTTCGATCCAGTATGGGTGTCTCATACATGTGACTTTGTGCCAAAACAAAGCTAACTTTTGTAAATAAAGGAAAATTGTCGGATAATTCTTTCGCTGCTTTGATTGTGACGGGAAAATAACAACGTTGAGTGGTTATACAAATACCACTCTGTCTTCGAAACTTGATGTTGTGATTTCAGCACATGGGTTTTATAAGAGGGGCACAGATTTCATTCTGTTTTTGCTTACATCTGTTTTCCCAGCTGCATTGCAATGCCAAGCATATGTGGGTCTTTCGACTCAACTTGCATAGTGATGGCCCCATGAAAAACAGAAAAAAAAAAACGACAGCAAAAGACTGAAAGACAAACAAGTAATCACAAGGCGAATAGTTCAATGTTGACTAAGTTAAAAGTTGGGCGACAAAGTCCTTATTTAAGGATAGGAATACGTGATGTAACTGTGCAAAAAAAAAAAAAAAGAAAAGAAAAAGATTCAGCGGCACAAATGAAAAAAAGAAAGATTCGCCAAAGGTCCGGGAGACCGGGGTTCAATCCCAGGTCACGTCATACTTAAGACTCAAAAAATGGTTCTTGATCCCGCCTTGCTTAACATCATCATCATCATCACGTCATGCTGGTAGCACGGATATCCCTGAACCTCTCTCGCCACTTTTCCCTATCGTTCATCGCCTCAGGCAGGTCTTCTGGACAACATCCCGTATCCTCACATAGTTGCTGAACACTCAGCACTATAAGGTAAGGATCAAGGGTAAAGTGGAGCAATCCAGGCAATGGAGTTGCGCCCTCCCCTACACCTGGGTATAGTAGAAAAAGGAGCCTTTGGGTCACCCTCGACTAAGGTCGCCAAATTTACTTTTACTTACTACAATCAAATATTCAAAAATTTACTAACTTGCAGAAAAGGAGTACAAGACGAGCAATGACTGGGTAGGAAAGGCAATCCACTGGGAATTGATATTCATCCGACCTCCCAACAGAGAGAATTTGACACTTGGTCATTTTACAGTGAGGGACCTGGCACGAATCGAGACTTATGCGCGACCGTCACAAAAAATGCTTAATCCCGATGGCATTTCCTATTATGTGGTGCCTAAGGCACCAAGCAACGAACTCAGCACTGCAAAATAGTTATTACTTGTAATGAAGTCCCCCTGAGACCAAGCAATTCAGCTTTATAACATCCATCTGATGTGAATACCAGTTGGCCACAGGAAAACCAAAGTGAGGGATCAGCTCGTGGGATTGATATTTGTCCGCACATTCCACCAGGAAGTTCTTTTTTATAGTGAGCATTAAAAGAGGGCAGATTACACATGAATCGAGATTCATGCATTGAATGTCATGCTTGCTTGTTTTGTTGTTCAATAGCATATCAATCTTCTTGGGTTATTTAATGCCAAATCCATCTTTCTAGAAGAACAGCAGTATTTAACCCATAGCTGTAAGGATAATAGGGTTCATGCCTTTCCCAAATGTATTTGTCCGAAAGTGAACGTAATGGTGCAACTAGAGTTCGAAATCGTTCACTAAGATTCCGCAGTCCAGCGTTTTAACCATTACACCACGAGAATACCCCTTTGAAAGTCATAGGTTCACCAGATCCGAAAGCCAGGTGCGAGTGGGTCATTGATTCGTGAAGTGGAAGGACGAATACCAGGCATCCCCTTACCGAAAAACCAGGAGTAGGGAGCAAGCCCGTGGGATTAATACTATAATTGTACAAGAGATTAACATTTGACCATTCTACCAAAGGATGTATGCAATAAATTTTATGTTAGAGAATGAAATGCATTAAATTCTCTGGGATTTTCAGACACAAAAGAATTACTAAAGGCTTTGAAAAAGAGGGGAGATTGGAAAACAGAAGAACCGAGACTATCCATGACCTGCTTTGTTAAAGTCACCTAACATACTCAGAAGAGTCTTAGAGACTTAAGGGGAATTACTCTCATCCAGACTCACGTAAAAGACCATCAGCTAATGTTGGTAAGAAAAAAATACACCGACTGCACCTCTGTAGAGGAGTAAAACAACCTCCAATAAGTGTCCTGCATATGACACTAAACAATCTAGTAGTGAGGTACCAGTGATGCTGGGCTCTTGGGGGAAGCGGAGCGCCCCTTCAGTGCCATTGTTCCCAGGTCCACTTTGGCCTGGCGTGGTAGCACCTGATAGAGCCCT
>OY757935.1:7774008-7851508 GCA_963585895.1 Sepioteuthis lessoniana
TGTAAGTGACACCTACCCCCGAAAATGCCACCTGTTGGCCGTAGTACGTTACCCTGTATGCTTGAGGACGGGATCCTGTTGGCTGAACAGCCCTTAAGTCGGCAACTGAAGTGGTCAAATGACCTGTAATACTTCACTTTAGCCCTTTCTAGACAAACGGTCTGAGAAGCCCGATCCTATTAATCGGTCAGTCATCTTCAGCGTTATCACTTATATGATTGTCACGACCGTATTCTTCAAATTTTTTCTTGTGGAATAACAAATCATCATCATCATCATCATGTCGCGCCGCCTGCGCGGATATCCCTGACCGTCTCTCGCCATTTCTCCCTATCATTCATTGCCTCCGGCAGGTCTTCAGGGTTACATCCCGTGTCCTCACACAGCTGCTGTATGTAGGTTCGTGCTGGTCGTCCCACTCTTGCACATCCATGTGCGGGGGTCCACTGGAGTACATCGCTTATGAGCTCGTCCTTGCTTCTCCAGCAGTGTCCTGCGTGTCTGGTTCGTCGAACTTGTATAGTTTTTGTGATGGGGGGCAAGTGTCCGTATAGTTGGAGTCTCGTGGGGTGTTGTCGCCAGGACTTGTTTAATACTGCTCTCAACATTCTTGTATAATTTCCGTCCAGCCTCCTCTCCAGCCGCTTCGTAAGCGTCCATGTGGTGCATCCATACAGCAGTATCGACACAACCGCTGCCTGGAAGAAACTGCGTTTCATTTTATCAGTTAGGTCCGACTTCCATATGATCGAGAGCCTATCGATAGCTGTCCATGCCTTCGCCAGTCGTGTGTCGATGTCTTTCTCGGTTGATGAGACGCTGCTTCCTAGGTAGGTGAATTTGTCGACTAGTTTCAGAGGGGCTCCGTCTAGTGTGGCAATGTTGCCCGTTTGGTTGTAACACATATATTCGGTTTTGCTTGCATTGACACGGAGGCCAGTGCTAGCTGCGGCTCGTTCCAGACTATGCAGTAGTGTCTCTGCTTGATTAGGCGTATTCGCTAGTAACGCCAAGTCATCAGCGTAGTCGGCGTCCGTGATTGTTTTTGCGGGGTACCTTTTAATGATGCTAAAAAGAGTTGATGGAGGATCAACAGCACTGTGATTGGATACTTGAAACCATTTCACCGAGTGGAAACAAATGATTGATATTAAATAGAATTATTAATGTTAGATAAGAATACTTGAAACCATAAGAAATACATTTTTTGGTTTAGAAGAAAATGATTTTTCTATAACAATAATGGTTAGCGTATGCTTATTTTTCTTCTAGCAGTAGTGTACATAGTGACATGCCTAAAACGAGAAGGTTGAGATCGAGCCAACTTTGAAACCAAACTCATGAATCTACACTTTCTTTTTAAAGTAAAGGAATTATATTGTGAATTGAAATCTATATCCTTGCCCTTGAGGTCATAATTATTACGCAGATGGGTATTTTTAATCCTCTTGGGAAGACGTGATCCTGGAGGTAACCGTGTCCTCTGTAAAGAGTACGGGTGTAACTTGCTTGACACATTCAGGTTAATGGGCCACGCAATTACCATGATTACTATATTGGCGTCACTTGTGTGTGGTATGGACTCGTGGCCCAGTTGTAGAGTTTCGGCTCAGCGGTCGCTGGTTCGATCTCCAGTAATGGAAATCACGGTATACACTGCTGATAAGACCTGATAGGGTCGAAACAGCTGTCCAGTGTTTCCTTATATCATGCGTATATCACCCTGGAGAACGCAGAATATTAAACGCTTGACCGTGTAATTTATATATAACGTTAGATAGTGAGCTTGATCCTAATTGAGTGCGCTAAACCTGTGGCTTTGTAGCAAGCTAAGCTAATTACCTACAGTGGGATATAGTATGGTCTACACGTTCATCCAGTAAGTTTTAAGCACTGTACGCTCGGTCGGCGGGATGTAGAATAACCTTCCTGTTTTCCCTACGGAAAGATAAGCACCCACGAAGGAAATTGTGCCTTCTCTGTGACACTAAATTACTTCCAGAAGTGAGGCTACAGTTCTGGAGCAGTGAGAAGTACCCTTTAATTGCCATTACTCCTGGGCACGCTCTGTCCTGAACTGGTATTTCCTGTTAGGGTCCTATCAACAGGAAAAAAAGTCTATTTGAAAATGATTAGTATTGCACATTTAAAACCATTTAATCGTATTCAAACAAAGAATTATTTTCAAATAAGATTATTTACTTAAAACCATATAGTCGTCGACTATTGTGGAGGTTTACCCGAAGGCTTCCTTTTCAATAGCTACTACACCGAGGTGTAGGGGAAGGTTGCTTCTCCTTTTCCTGGATAGCTCCACTTTACCCTTAATCCATACCTTATAATGCTGTGTAAGGCAAGGAGGCATCAAGTACCATTTTTTGAGCCATTGGTATGACTCGACTTGGGATTTAACCCCGGTTCCACAGGCCACTGGCGAACACACTAACCGCTAGGCCAATGGACCGTACGTATAAATTATTGGTGTTTTATAGGAATATTTGAAAGCATATACGCTTGTGCAAATTATTTGTATTGAGAAGTAGTAGAATGTTCGCCAATGGTCCGGGAGAGCTTGGTTCCATCCCAGGTTGCATCATACCAAAGACTTTAAAAATGGTACTTAATACCTCTTTGCTTAACTCTCAGCAATATAAGGTACGTATCGAGGGTAAAGTGGAGCTATCCAGGGAAAGGAGTAGCGCCCTCCCCTACACCTCAGTGTTGTAGCTATTGAAAGGGGAGCCTTCTAGTAGCCCTCAACCACGGTTACCAACTTATAGTTACTTGAAATAAGATAACTACTTGCAAAAAATGCATGCGCTAAAAATTGTTCTGGATATGACATAAAACAATCTGATGGTAAGGCTCCAGTAATGCTGGAGCTTTGGGAAATGCAGAGTACTCCTTCTCTACTATTGCTCTCAGGTTCATTCTGGCTTGGAGTGGTAGCACCTGATAGGGTCCTGACGAAGAGTCAACTAGAACTGTTTGATATTTAGAATGTGTGAAAATAAATGATTTATGATAAATTCACTAGTTTGAAATAGAACTGTTTGATCATTTATCTGTGCGCAAACAGATAACTGATTTTTAACTGAATTGTTAGTTATACATAGCATTACTTGGAACCTTTTAACTTTTATTTATGCAAAATTGAATTGTTAGAAATAGAACTGTCTGTTCATTTAACTGAGTGTATCTACAAGAAGGGTTTACAAATCATATGTTTGAAATATTTATGTAAAAACAGGATTTGGCACTAAAAAACCAACAGTAGTTTATATGCCATAAAACCAAACCCAACCAAATCCTATATATTCAATATATATGTATAAAGAGGATTCGGCATTAAATAACCAACAATGGTTGATATGCCATAACGCCAAACAAAATCAACCTCTAAAATATGACTTTGGAATTAGATTACCCAAGAAAAATTGACATGTCATTGTGTACTTGTGCAAAAAAATTAAAACTTGATCATGCAGAGAAATGGGATATCTACAAATCGAAATCCGTCTCAGAGAATGAGATAGATAAAACACTCAACGATTTTGAGAGACAAACCGATTTTACAACCCCAGTCAAAAGACGAGACCATGTGTTAAAAATAAAAATTAAAAAAAAAAAAACAACAAAAACGAACCGTCTAGATATTGCTGTTCGAGCAGAAAAAATGAAAATAAAAGAAATCCAAATGATATATAAATAACTGCCCGTGGTGTAATGGTTACCGTCGTAGGAAATGGACACGATGACACGAGTTCAAATCCTGGACGAGACTGATTGCATTTCACATAGCACTAATACCCTTGGGAAAGGTATGAATCCAATTATTCTCCCTCCAGCTATGGGTAAATAGTAGGACAGACTGATTTCTTCAGCCTTGGTGAGGCAATTAGTCTAGGAGAATGAAAACTCTGAATTCAAATCTGTTAAACTTCGCTTAAAAATTGACCTTGTGTCATATCCTGCCCGAGCAGAGGGGTTGGGTAAATAGGATAAATAACTGGATCTTACCAGAGAGTAAAACAAACTGTGGAAAATAAGAGTGACGGTATTACCAGTAGTAATTGACGTACCTAGAACAGTTTCAAATGTCTTGGAAAAGAGACTGGAAGAATTGAACACCAGAAGAATAGTCGACACTATCCAAACAATAGCATTGTTAAGATCAACTAGAAAATTTACAAGAGTCCTGGAGACCTAAGCTTTCAGTGAAAAGCCAACACTAAAATTTGGTGTGAATAACTCATAAGGAGTGAGATGATATATATATATATATATATATATATATATTATTCATGCATGCTTAAGCATTCACATCAGTATAGGCAATTGTCGAAAGACATGGGTTTTGGATGGAAGCTTTTTGACGATGAAGTTTTTATAAAGATGTGAGTGCGGTAAGGGAGAAGGTCTTTATCGACCACCCATAGCGTTCTCTACGTAGCAACGTCAGCATGTTTTTTTTTTTGGATTTTTTTTTTTTTGTATGAGAACAAGACTGTTTGCAGATTTATTTCAAAATGATTCCATAGAAATCGAAACGATCCATCATTTAAAATTTCGAAACTATATCCTGCTCTTTCTGCGGAAAATAAATAACAAAAATTATGTTTATTCGAGAGTTCCCAGTGCCTTCTTTGTAAAAAAAACAAACAAACACAGAAGTCATATAATCAGCATTGTTTGACACAAGGTTAGTAGTGTAGAGCTCGTAGTAAAGATCAAAGATCTGCTATTCTAGATCACTAACGATTTCTAAATAGAATTTGTATTTCGTACTTGTCCAGAAAAACACGATGAGGAAATTTCGGCGGTAATGCAAAATAGCTGATGTGGAAAGACCTTCAATCGATCGATTTACTCTGCAGACTATTCAATCATCATCATCATCATCATCTCGCGCTGGTAGCACGGATATCCCTGACCCTCTCTCGCCACTCCTCCCTATCGTTCATCGCCCTAGGTAGGTCTTCAGGACAACATCCTGTATCCTCACATAGCTGCTGAATATACGTTCGAGCTGGTCGCCCTGCTTTTTCGCGGCCATGTGTGGGGATCCATAAGAGTACATCTCTTATGAGTTCATCTCTGCTTCTCCAGCAGTGTCCTGCATGTCTGGTTCGTCTAACTTGAATAGTTTTCGTGATAGGGGGCAGGTGGCCGTACAGTTGCTGTCTTCTGGGGTGTTGCTGCCAGGACTTGTTCAGGATTGCACGCAGCATTCTTGTGTAATTGCCATCTAGTTTCTTCTCCAGCCGTTTTGTTAGCGTCCATGTAGTGCATCCATATAGCAGTATCGATGTGACCGCTGCCTGGAAGAAACTGCGTTTCATTTTATCGGTTAGGTCTGATTTCCATATAATCGATAGCCTATTGATAGCTGTCCATGCTTTCGTTAACCTCGTTTCGATGTCCTTTTCGGTTGATTCGACGCTGCTTCCTAGGTACGTGAATTTGTCTACTAGTTTAAGAGGGGTTCCTTCTAGAGTGGAGATGTCCCCCGTTTGGTTATACCACATATATTCCGTTTTGTGTGCATTAACATAGAGGCCTATGCTTGCTGCTGCTCGTTCCAAACTATGTAAGACTATTCAATACAAGTATTTATTTTTTTTAGATTAGTTGTTTGTTTTTGTTTTACGGCATATCAAACTCCACGGTCAGTTAATGCCAAATCAAGTTAGAAAAGAAGGGAAGGGAAAGGTCTGTTATGCTGGAATTTATCAAGAAACGGTCTGTAGAAAGAATCGGATTTCATTGAAAGTTTATTCGTAGAGAATCATCAAGGATTTTTAGGAACAGATTTTCTTTGTAAGGAATAGAAAAATTAAAAAACATTAAACTAAATCAAAAATAATTATTAAAGAATTATTAAATTCCAAGAAGCCTCTGACAGGAAGAGGGGTGACTCATACACAAAGAAAAAGAACCGTCCCGACAAAAGAAAGAATCTCGTTCTCTTTCAGCAGTGACAAGCGGAGTGACAACACCTAAATATTTCTTGCTAGTGGTGGAAGGTGTCATGCGCCCGTCTGTAGATGACGCGTTGGCTAACCTTTCCACTAGTAGCAATCACCTCTTTTACTAATGACCTACGACTAAAACACCGAATAATGAACTCGTCAGAATCACAATTAAGTCACCATACAATGGACTTAATGACTACAACTGAAAACACCTAATTTAGACATATCTCCAAAAAGCGTCTAACACGTTGTTAATGCTTTCATGCCAAATTTGGATATATATATATATATAGCCAAGAATGACTAACACATTTTAACACTTTGACTGGGAGATTCAACCATTTCATTTGTATTCAGGAAGAATTTCCTCACCCACTGATTGGTTGTTGAACCCAGAAATAAAGGCAAAATATAAAAGATATCTTCCTCTTCTATCTTTTACTATCTTCTTCTTTTATATAATTCGTTTACAGCCTTCATATCCAAGAAGTTAAACCAGAAGATACTGTGTGGTAAGAATAGAATAATCCAAAATGGAGTCAGATAGCAAACAATATCATTAATTACCTATGAAAACCCATAAAGTATTTCTTGTAGAGGAACATTTGGCAGGAGAAATTCGGTTTTGTTGAAATTTCTTTTAGAATTTGTCGTATATATTCATCGCTTTTAGGAATGACATTACATTTTTTTTTCAATATTTTGGAACAGTTCCTTCATGTCGTTTGCTCTATAAACCATTTTTTTTTTACATGGGCCAGGTCGATATATTCAATAAGAATATGTTTCACAGTGTATTTGGTTAGGCATGCATGACACGTTGGTTGCTGATTTGTTTCAAGTATGAAAGATGGGTTGTCTGGGAGACCTAGACGACGTTTGGATTATATGACTTCTTCTTTTCGTTTTTTTTCTATGGCTTTGTTTCAACTCCCCTAATGTGGTTTTGAGATTAAATAAATTCTTTAATAGTTTATCAAAGGCATAATATAGTTTAATCGTTTGATAACTAATTAAGAAACACCCAGTTAGAATCGAACTCACTAAAACTAGTCTGTGCACACGTTACAATTACACTAAGCAAATTATTGTAAGAGTTATCAATATGGAAAAAAATTAATAAATCAGCGAACCCGAGTTAGAATTTCAGAATAAAACTACTTAAATCTCTTTCGCTTATCCTAAATGTAACATTCATTATGGGACAGTGGTAATATTTTAAAAGTATTGACTCTGAAACTGTGTTTACCACGACAAAAATTAATTATGTATGAAATATTTTTGTCGCATAAAAGTTGGTACATTCGTGTATACAATTCTAAAACTAAATGTAACACTTTTCATGGACAGTGTAGTATTTACCAACACAGAAACAAAGAAAAAGAATGAAATCTGAATGTTTTTGAAACAGTCCCCATGACGTTAAAAACAGTTATTCCAGTGAGGTCTCCATTAGTCGAAGTACATCTGAAATTATTTGGATCTGTGACATTTTACTTCTTTTAATCTCCACCACGTCCTCAAATTAAGAGTAATGTTTTCTATTGGAAATAAGAAAATGTTCCTAGGATTTTTCTTGGTATGTATGGCGGTTATTGCACTTCCACGGTCCTGTGTTTCACCAAAAAATGTTGTTCTGAAGATCCGAAGACCATTTTCCTAATTGTTTTCAAACTGGTTCTGACTTGTCTAGACAATAATGTAGACATCTAGACATCATCACTTTCTTATATAACACTTCACTCGACTTATCCATTTACCATCCCCTCCACAAGGGCAGGATGTGACACAAGGTCAATTTTTAAGTGGAGTTTAACGGTATTTGTCGACCATCCCACCAACCGGACGAGTGTGGCAGGAGGCTTTTTTAAGGTGAGACCGGGCTTAGAGACGTAGTCAAGACGCACCCGGTGGCTCAAAAAATGCCTCAGGCCTTGGGCCTAGTCGGCATTCCCCTTAAAAGGGTTGCTTCAGGCGCCAGGCGATAAACATAACCTCTCTAAAGAAGGTTAAAGCTTGAGGGAACGACCCCTTGAGGCTCGAGGTATTTCCAGAGATGAGACACACCCGTCTTCTTCTAGATTGCTTGCCTTACCAAGTATAAGGAACCCTGTCTAGCCTACTATTTACTGACAGCTGGAGGGAGAATAATAAGATTCTTACCCTTTCCAAGTGTATTAACGCTATGGGAAATGTAAACAGGTTCGTGCAGGATTTGAACTCGGTTCTCCGTGTTCGTTTCAAATGATGGTAACCATTACACCACAGACACCTTCACTCTCCTCTACGTAGATAATTTCGACCCAGTTTTATTCATCAGAAATAAATAATCCCATTTTTAAGAAAACACGAGCCAAGAATATGCGAGGGAGATGAAAGAGTCGCGTTCTTCAGTGCGATCATTGTTTGACTGAGCTATCTCAGCTAGTCTCAGCTACGCACTCATTCACCTACATATAATACAGTCGTTCAGACCTAACTTATTTCTATTACCAAAGCATCACAATTATGCTACAAAAATAAAAACTGAAAAATATTACCCAAATTAAAACATGACATGAGAAATGATAATACAAAGAAATGAAAAAATATGTAATTTTCATGAAATGATATACATTTATATATAGTCACCCAAAGACAGATCTGTTTCGTTCTATCAGAATTCATCAGCGTGGCTAGACATACTAGTTTCCCGTAGCTGGGAGCGAAATCCAGTTGACTCAAACGCCAATCCGAGACTCTTCACTTCAGCCACGAGGAACCAGTAGTAGCGAAGTAAATTTGAAACGGTTATGAATCACAATTACTATTGTTTACATACATCCGGTTAACGGCTACCGAGAGCTCAATTCATATACGAAGAGGCTTGCCAATAAACGCTAATGGCAACACGATTACTTCATTACTTCATTCGCTATAGAACTCAACCCTACGGGAGTAGGGGAGTATATATATATATATATAAGTTGGTGACCTTAGTCGAGGGTGACCAGAAGGCTCCATTTTCAATAGCTACTACACCGAGGTGTAGCAATACTCCATTCCCTGGGTTGCTCCACTTTACATTTGATCCTTACCTTATAATGCTGATTGTTAAGCAAGATAGCATCAAGTACCATTTTTTGAGTCTTTGGTATGACTCATCATGGGATTGTAATCTGGTCGACCAGAACATTGGTAAACACTCGACTTGGCCATGGTTCTTACTAGCTCACTTGGTGAAATAATGGAGGACCAAAGCCTGCAATACTGTTAAATAGTGCTTAATATCGATGATAGAGCATATATATATATATATTTTTTTTTTCATCCACTGACAGACTGTTTCGTTCTATCAGAACAATTCAGTGTGGCTAGACATATAGGACGCTTGAAGCTGGGATCGAAACCCGTCCAACTTTATGTTAGACTTAGTATCAGACCGGTCGGCCCACAAGCGTACCATGTTGGCTAGGGAATTATAAGGTATTATATAGCAACAGCAGCAGCAGCAGGAGCAGCAGCGTCCGTTTGTTTACATTTTATACCCTATCGGCTACCATATATATATATATATATATATATATATATATATATATATATATATATATATATATATATATTACGTGATACGGTCTGTGACTCTTGGTTTCAGGCATTCAGGAGAGCACATTTTTTTAACAGCTGAAATAAATTTATTATAGCCAAATGGCAGTTTGTTGAGTTTTTCTCTCATAGGAAAAATTCCACTGTAAGAAATATATATATTGATTATTATATATTGAGCACTCCTGGAGATTTATAAGAATCTTTTTATATATTCTCAAATAGAATCATTCATAACTCATCTTTGTATATATATATATATATATATATAGTTTGTGTGTGGTGAAAGGTAATACAAATGTATTTTCAAAATATACGATTTAACGAAGATGGGCAGATGGTTATAAACTCTATTATCATTCCGATCAGGGCTGAGTATACTAAGGAGATCAAAGTTTGGGAGATTTTGTTGAGTTACTCCTTCATAAGCAGGAAGATTCCCCTTGGTGTAGTGGCTAATATGCATGAAGTTTTTCTCAGACCATTTTTCTGGAACAATCCAATTTAATAAAATATTTTTCCACAATTGCTGTTTAGACAATTCTTTGCCAAAAATATATTACTCTATAAGCAAGTAATCTTAGCTTTTGAAATCTGTCTTAACAGCAAATTCCCACTTTGAAAAAAAATATTTAAAAAAATATGTCTACCTTAATTAGAAATTCCATTAATTATTTTGAAGGTTCCAATTCGATTACCTTTTATTTTTCTTTCTAATATATTCTCAAAATAGAATAATAAAAATCCATAAAATATCTCAAGTTTTTCGGTCTAAAGTGTCTTTTTTACAAAGTAACACAGGGGTGTAAATAACTTTTTAAAAAGCCAGGAGTCAGAGGAGAGACGAGTTAACAAATTTCAATATCTCGTCCGGTAAGCTAAGAGCAATAAAATCCGTGATCGGACATATAAGCTTTATCCGCGACGCTAATATCAAAACATCAGTGAACGTAGGTTTACCGAAATCATCAAACTTTACAGTTGGCTGGGGCTGTAGAATACACCGATTGCATCTCTGCAAAAGGGGTAAGAACCCCGCCTCACGTGTGTCATATTTATGAAACTAAACAATCCAATGATGAGGCTGTAATAATGCTGGAGCTTTGGGGAATGCGGAGTACTCCTTCATTGCCCTTGCTCCAAGATCCACTCTGAGTTGGATTGGTTACACCTGATAGGTTCCTCTCTATGGGTCAAATAGAAATATTTGACATTTTAACTATGTGCACACAAATGACACATGCTAAATTGAATTGTTTGAAATAGAACAAACTAATATTTAAAAGAATTGTTTGTCATAAATAACAATACGAGGAACTATTTAACTTTGTTAACTTGTACAAACGTGAATTATCAGAAATACAACAATTTGATCATTTAACTGCATATAAAAAAATAACAGACGCTTAATTGAATTGCTACTGTTCGATAGTATTGCTTGAAAAAATTCAATCGTATGCAAACAAATGATTAATTGTAAATAGAATTATTTGTATTTGATAGCAATACTTGAAACCATTTAACTGTGTGCAAACAAATGGTTAATAGTAAATAGAATTATTTGTATTTGATAGGAATACATGAAACCATTTAACTGTGTGCAAACAAATGATTAATTGTTAATAGAATTATTTGTATCTGATAGCAATACTTGAAACCATTTAACTGTGTGCAAACAAATGATTAATAGTAAATAGAATTATTTGTATTTGATGGAAATCATCAAAACTGAATCATTCATCTAAGTGATCGTGGAAACTTACCTACCATCACACAAACGGAAATTTTGGAATGGCTATTCTTATGTCTCTCCACAAAGAAGCAAAGCGTCATTGTGGCTGAAGGCAGAAATGTGAGATCTTTCAACATTCGAGATTCTCTGGCCCATCAACAACAACCTCTGACCGTCACCCGTTTTCACATATTTCCATGGCATCCGGAACGGAACAAAAAAAAAGAGAACTAACAACAAGAATTCAAACATTTGATGTGAATTGTGTTTTTTTTTATTGGCTGTGTTTGTTTTAACCCGTCTACTTGACGATCAGTGAATCCTTATTATTAATATAGACGTTGTGGTTGACAATCCTCCTCGGGGATGTCACTGTAGCGAAATGGGTAATGTGAGGGACTGCGATATCGTAGTCAGTGAGTTCGAACACGTCACGCTATTACGTTTGGTTTGGTTTAGTTTTATGGCATATTGACCACTGTATGATATTAAATGCTAAATCATCTTTATATATATATATATATATATAGGATATGGTTTGGTTGGGTTTTATCGCATATCAATCATTTTAAGTTATTTAATGCCAAACCCTCTTTATACATATATATTAAAGGTATAGAATTTGGTTTGGTTGGGTTTTATGTTATATCAAGTATTGTAGGTTATTAAATGACTAACCTATTTTTATACAGTTCTATTTCAAACAATGAAGTTTACCATAAGTACATTGTTTTTTCTTTTCATTTAACCCATAAATAGTACCCTATCAGGTGCCATCTCTCCGTTTAGTGAGGACCGGGGAGCGATGTCAATGAAGGGGTACTCTGCATTTACTAAAGCTCCTGTATAACTGGAGCCTAACCATCAAATTGTTTCGTGTCATATTTAGGACGCTCATTGAGGGAGAAGTACACCCTGCAGAGATGCATTCAGTGTATTCTGCGGTTTTACTTTAGCACTAATATCATTGGAAAATCTTTGAATCCCCTTATAATTTCAGCTATGTGTTCATTAAAGTCACAATTGTTATTCAACACCAATAATTTTCGCATTTAATCATCCACAAAGATTATTAAACCATTGAGACAATGAAAATAAACCAAACTAAAAACCTGCCTTTAAAATCAACATTCGTAAGGCACAATATTTTAAAATCTGGGTCTGAAAACACAGCTATTTACAGAAGAGATATTTATCCCATCCGAAACCAAATGATCTGACACTTGACATTACAATATCAATTTACACCAGTCATTGTAATAAATTTCCATAATAAGCCTTTTCCGGTATTTTCAATACGAAATAATTTCCGGTAAATTTCATTTCATTTTTTTTTCTACTGTAATAAATTTCCAACGCTTATGGAAGTGAGTAATTTTAACTCTAGAATCCATTAAATCACAGACATTTCGGTTTACAGGGCATTTTAATACAGGGTCTCCCGGATGTCAAGGGGTCGCATATCAATATTTTTTATAAATATTTTATAAATGATTTTATTACGAAAAACGAAATAACCGTCTGTCATTTTCATGATTCTTCTTCAAAGCTCTTTTATATCATGGCCTTCTCGCAAATAGCCTTGTAACTCTATGGATGTGGTGAACATTCGCATAGGAGGGATCGACGGCAGGTTGATGTAATGGTTAGCAAGCTAGGCTAGGAAAACTTCACGGGTGAGTTCAAGTTTTATTGGGTTCCCCATTCATACGGGCTACATCAGAGCCAAAAAAATAACGCTTAGTAGATTACGACAGCTGGACGGTCAGGGTTCAATCCCAGTAACTGAAAATCTATGAGAAGCAAAAATGTTGGAGTTGAACAAGTCTATGCGGTATATATATATATTCAGCCAATCGACTCTGACTGAATCAGCCGAAGGATAACCCACCCCAATGAGTATCCTGGATATGATTTAAAATAATCTGATGGTGAATGGCCCGGACTGGTAGGATCTGATAGGGTTGTATTTGTGGGTCAAATAAAATTCTTTGATATTTAAACTGAGTGCGGTTATATTCAAATATGAACTGGTAGATCATTTAACTGTGGGTACAGAACTGACTGATGTATAATTAAATTGTTAGCGATATATAACAATACTTGGAACAATTTAACTTTGACTGATGCTAAAGTGAATTGTCAGAAATAGAACTGTTTGATAAATTTAATGTGTGTATCAACCAAATGTGTTTACAAATCATATATCTAATATATATGTAAAACAGGATTTGGCATTAAATAACCAAAAATTGTTGATATGCTATAAAACAAAACAAAACCAAACTATATATATATATATATAACCAACATTTGTTGATATTCTCTATTTAATGCCAAAGATAAATTGTTATAAATGCCGCCCAAATACACACACACACACACACACACACACACACACACACACACAGACACACACACATATATATATATATATATATATACAAGTTGCCTTCCATAAGTCTCCAGGCTTTTTTTCTACAGATATTTAAAATTGTCTTAGACACTTGAAAATTCAGTATGTTATTACTACACAAGTTATGAAATGACTGACCAATTTTTATGATTTCAGCTTCAAATCAACAGCTACAGCAGCAATTGGAATACACCCTACTAAAGTCTGATTGTCACAGCTGGTGAATTTCAAAGATGCAATCTGGTCGTGAGGACACTTTAGAAGAACGATATGCAATAAAATTGTGTTTTAAACTTGGAAAAAATGCCACAGAAACGTATGGAATGCGTCAGACTGATTTTGAAGCATCCTGCAAGAATCGAGCATCAGTTTTTGAGTGGCATAAGAGATTCAAAGAAGGCAGGGAGTCTGTGAGTGATGATGGGAGGTGTGGGAGGAATAAGGAAGTCAATACACCAGAGTTGATTGGCCGAATAAAGATTTTCATGGATAAGGACCATCGTGTGTCTATAGAAACAATAAGTGCACAGTTTGGTGTCAGTGAGGGAACTGTACACACAATTATTCGTGAGGAACTGAAGATGCGGAAGATTTGCACGAATTTTGTACCAAGGGTCCTCAGAGAAGATCAGAAAGAAAGACGTTTTCATGACAGCAGGGAGATGGTCGAGCAGATCAATTCAAATCCTGCAGGTCTTAAAGCTCTGGTGACCTGTGATGGACGCTGGATCTACTGCTATGACCCAGAGACCAAGAGACAAAGTTCCCAGTGGAAGCATGGTGGTTCTCCCGGACCCAAGACGGCCTGACAGAACAAATCCACCCACAAAATTTTGATGATCCTTTTTTTGACAGCACTGGACAAACAGTCGACAAGGAATACTATGTTGTGGTTTTAAGGGAGTTCAGGAGGAGATTCCATTGGAAGAGGCCAGCACTCTTCAAATCGGGTCAATGGCATTTTCACCAGTACAATGCACCAGTCCGCGACTCCATCCTTGTCACAGACATTTGACCAAGATAGGCATCAAGATAGTTCGTCACCTTCCCTATAGTCCAGACCTTGCTCCATGTGACTTTTGGATATTCCCTAAGCTCAAGGAAAAACTTAGAAGTTGTCGATATGAGACAATTGTGGAGATGAAAGAAGCTATGACGAAGGTCATTGACACGCTCACACAAGAGGACTTCCATGGGGCCTTCCAGAAGTTGTTGGAACGGTAGAACAAGTGCATTTCATCCGGAGGAGATTACTTCGAAGGGGACTAGAGTTTCATGTGTGTACTATCAATAAAAGTGCACATACAAAAAAGTCTGGAAACTTATCGTATGCACCTCGTATTTCATTTAGACCCAACAAATACAAAAAAAAAGATAGAGGTTTTTTAAGTATATATTTCATCATCATCATCATCATGTCGCGCTGGTAGCACGGATATCCCTGACCCTCTCTCGCCACTCCTCCCTATCGTTCATCGCCCTAGGTAGGTCTTCAGGACAACATCCCGTATCCTCACATAGCTGCTGAATGTATGTTCGTGCTGGTCGTCCTGCTTTTGCACGGTCATGTGTGGGGGTCCATCAGAGTACATCTCTTATGAGTTCGTCCCTGCTTCTCCAGCAGTGTCCTGCATGTCTGGTTCGTCTAACTTGAATAGTTTTCGTGATAGGGGGCAGGTGGCCGTACAGTTGGTGTCTTGTGTGGTGTTGCCGCCGGGACTTGTTCAAGATTGCACGTAGCATTCTTGTGTAATTGCCGTCTAGCTTCTTCTGCAGCCGTTTTGTTAGCGTCCATGTAGTGCAGCCATATAGCAATATCGAGGTGACCGCTGCCTGGTAGAAACTGCGTTTTATTTTATCGGTTAGGTCTGATTTTCATATAATCGATAGCCTATTGATAGCTGTCCATGCTTTCGTTAACCTCGTTTCTATGTCCTTTTTTGGTTGATTCGACGCTGCTTCCTAGGTAAGGGAAAAATACGATGGCTAAGTAACAAAAATCAACCAATTACTAAGAAATATAAAGTTAAGAACAAGGGAAAAAGTATATGAAAGTCATGGAGAATTAGACTAAAAACAGGATTTAACAGCTCCCCTCCCAAGTTAAGAATTTCACCACGGGCGGAGTCCTAAAAAAATAAACATACCTTAAACTTTTGCATTAGGCTATAAGTATCAGGTAACTTGTGAGGATAAGTTGTATTAATCTGAAATATAATCCAAAGTCGGGTAGACCTAATGAGATTGATAGCTGCCAAATCAAGCCATTCATAGCGGGTTGGGGCAGTGCCAATGCCGATATGGTTAACGTGTTATATATTTGCGGAAAGATTGTTTTTATATTATCATTTTTCGTTTTATATATCTTGCCTTTCGGTTTAGTTAGGCTGAGAATCTTTCGGCTTAGTGCATGGGTTCGTTAGGTGCACACATTGAGTGCAGGTGATCACGCTCGCGCGGGCGGATGTAACAATCACAGATGTCACAATAAAAGCCCCAGATAGGAAATAGGACCGGGGACGTGAATGACGTTATGCCCGGAAGCGGTGGGCTGAGGATTTTGGAATTTGAAAAGAACAGTTTTTGATATTACCTTTGACGAAGCAAGTTTATTTTCGGAGCTCGCCGAGGCCAGACCAGTAGTTTGCGGCGGGGTGCCGCACGTGGTGGGGTCAAATGGAAAAGTCAGCATAGTAAGAAATTGTGTCTCTCTCCTCTCATGTCGAAAAACCTTAAACTCAAAATGGTAAATAAAAGTTTCGTACCTGGACCAAGAGAGTCGTCAAGTGTTTCGAGTGTTTTTCGGATTTCCTATGTACATTTCATGTTCGTATCTTGGTCGTATATTTTGGGACCTATATATTACAAACGTACCAGACTATGACATCGTAGTAAACGTTTTCGGACTTAAGTCATTCACTTTCTGACTAGTACCTTTCGGAGAGGCATCATCTCTTCAGCTTTAATTTAAAGGGTATTGCTATTTTTCTTCTACATGGATTTTTTTAGAATTAGATATCCCACCAAGGTTGATCAAATCATCACTATTTAATGCCGAAATATACAAAGAATATGTATATACAAATTCTTTGTATTATATACTTTTAAGTATTTCCATCTCTAATAATTTGCGAAAGATCAAATGGCTTAAAGTGTTCTAATCTAGCAAGGATGATTCAAGCACATATATATGATTCTAAGTTACCATTCCGAAACAAATAGTTGGACTTTTCGCCTGAGTCTAATACAGTGGATCCTCGACTTACGAAAATCCCATCATACGAAAATATTCGAATACGATTTAACGAAAAAATATTCAAGATACGAAAACTAAAATCGAAATTGTCTTCCAACGATGATCCTCCCACAATTAATTTCGTAGCATCACAATTTCTTTGGGTTGGTTGGTTGGGTTTTATGGTATATCAACCTTTGTAGGTTATTTAACGCCAAATACATTTTATGTAAATAATCAGTTCCATTTAAAACAATTCAGTTTAACATGAGTACACAATTTAATTGTCAATATCATTTCTATTTTAAACTATTCAGTTTATTCAAGCAGTTATATATAACAATTCAGTTCAGTGTACGTATAGTTACAATATCAAAAACAGTTCAATTTCAAACAATTCAGTTTAGCATAAGCACGCAGTTTAAATGTGAGGACAGTTTAATTGTGCAAAACATTTCTATTTCGAGCTATTCTTTTGGTCAAGCAGTTCTAAATCAACTAATTCAGTTCAATGTAAGTACAGATTTTGTTTACTCACAGTTAAATGTCAAAACAGTTCTATATTAAACAATTCAGTTAAGTGTAAATGCAGTTTCAATGTAAAAAAATCAGCTCTATTTCAAATAATTCAACTTAGTTGTCAAAAACATTTCTTTTTCGAGGTATTCAGTTTAATCAAACAATTCAGTTTAGCATAAAGGCCCGATCCATATCTACCGACACCTCCGCTCGCGCAGGATATGGTACAAAGACAATTTTTAATCGGAGTTTAACAGGTTTGAATTCAGAGTTTTCCTTCTCCTAGACTAGTTGCCTCTCCAAGGCTGAAGAAACTAGTCTGTCCTACTATTTACCCATAGCTGGAGGGAGATTAATTAGACTCATACCTTTCCCAATGGTATTAGTGCTATGTGAAATGCAATCAGTCTCGTCCAGGATTTGAACTCGTGTTTCCGAGTCCATTTCCTACGACAATAACCATTACACCACGGGCACCTCTGTATTTGGTATAATCCAATATCCAGTAGCATTCAAAAACAGAATGCTGCTGTGTCTTAAGCTAAACAAAAGATAGCTGAAATGCCACGTGAATTGTGTAGGTGGGTTGCTAGAAGGACGAGTTTTGGGGCGTCCGAAAAATATATAACGATGGAAGTTTTTAACCCCTGAACACAGTGCAGTCGGCAGAAAGTAGGGACACTAGACATTACACGCATTTGGGGATTGGCTCGGTGGTAGAGGGAAGAAGCAGACGACCCCGGGTTGAGAGGTAGGGATAAGTCTAAATGTACAAGACTCGCAAATCTAGGAAGCGAGTATAATCGTAAAACGAAGAAGATGATTAAATGTTTTAAGTTCGGCCCTCTTCCTGACTCTTCGAGGCAGAATGAAGAATTAAGGCTCACTGAAGATGTATTTCAAACTTGTTTAAATCTTAGCAGTTCCTGACTCTCTTTCCCTCACGGAACTATTTCATACATTTCGTAATAAAAGAAAGGGCATGATATCTTTATATATGTGTCGTTTTTTTCTTTTCTCGTTATACAATATTTCAAAGCAGCCAATTCCAGTGGGTTTAATTAAAAAAGCTTTGTAAGCAGACAAAGATGTGTAGCCTTGGTGAGCCACCAGTCTAGGAGAACGTTAAACAATACTATACCGTGTTTCAGTTTGAACTCCAAATAAGAAAAATAGAAAACAGGAAAAAATCAAACCTTTATTCGTATATTTATCGTAGTGCTAATAAAATTATTTTTTTCGAAAAAAAAAAAAAGAAGAATATCCAGAAAAATAGGAAAAAATAGAAAATAGGACATTGGAAAGATGTAGTTTATAAAAACGTTCAGTTTCAAAACTCGAGAAAATTGAGACTACAATATAAGTTGAAATGATGATTTAATTTTTAAGAACTTATTTCAACATTTGAAAAAAAATATGAAAATATCATCAAAACCAAAATTTCCCAGTCGGCTGGAACTGTAGAACACACCGATTGCATATTTTCACCGGGGTAAGATCCCACCAACGCGTGTCCTGGATATGACACAATCTGATGGTGAGATTCCCGCGATAGTGGATCTTTGGGGAACGCGGAGTACCCTTTCATTGCCATCGCTCACTGGTCCACTCTGACCCAGAATGGTAGCACCTGATAGGGCCCTATGTATGGATTAAATTAACTGTGTACTAATACTAAACTGAATTGTTTGAAATAGAACTGCTTTGACATTTAAACTGTGTACTTATGCTAAACCGAATCGCTTGAAATAGCAATATTTTGTCATTTAAACTGTGTATTGCTAAACTGAATCGTTTGAAATGAAACTGTTTTGACATCAACTGTGTTTAAACTAAAAATATACTTTTACAAAACTGAATTGTTTGAATTAGAAGTATTTGACTGAACTGAATTGCTTGAAATAGAAATGTTTTGGACAATTAAACTGTGTATTTATGCTAAACTGAATTGTTTGAAATCGAACTGTTTATTTGTATAAAAATGGATTTGGCATCAATTAACCAACAAAGGTTGATATGCCACAAAACCCAAACATCCAAACAAACAAACAACACAAAAAATTCAGAAATGTTTCAATGAAATTTTGTTTTCTTCAGGACGAAAAAAATACTGTCTTTAATTCTTGCGATACTACATTCGCTTTTTGACTAATACCCTTGGGAAAGAAATAAATCCCTTTATCCTCCGAGTTATGGGTTATATAGTACCTCTACAATCCATAAACAAGAATGGCTTTGGTACTAAATAACCCATGAAGGTTGATATGCATTCAACGAAAGAACTAAAAGATTTTTTTTAAACAAGCACAAGAAAAAACAAAATATTGATAAATTTTAAAATACAGCAGCAAACTTTCAATACCAATTTGTCCTTTTTTCCAGCAAAATAAAACCCGCTTCAAGATATTTTTCTGTCAAGGTATTTTTTGAGATATAACTGCCTTCAAAATCTTCCCGTCCATTTCTTTGTAATATATCTTCGTATCTGAAAATTCACATATGCCTTTTAATCAAAATTTCCCTCTCCGCTTTCATTGGTTGACTTAACGGTACGAGGGTTTTAAAAATTTATTCAAAAACAAGGAAATATATAAAATCACTTTCGCCAGGACATATACCATCTTCTTCATCTTCGTCGTCGTCGTCATTATTTAACCGTCTTTTGTCCTTTCTTTATTTTCTCCCTTCTTTCATTTTATCATTGTGTTGCTATCTTTTCTTTTTCCTTCTTAATTAGTTCTTCTTCTCCTTCTCTTTATTTCTTTCTTTGTTTTTTTATCATTTTATAGTCATCTTTTCTCTCTCATTCTCAGATTCTTCTTCTTCTTCTTCTTCTTCTTCTTCTTCTTCTTCTTCTTCTTCTTCTTCTTCTTCTTCTTCATGAGTAATATATTTTACAACCTTATCAGTCTCTCTTCTTCTTCTTCTTCTTCTTCTTCTTCTTCTTCTTCTTCTTCTTCTTCTTCTTTCTTTCTTTCTTTCTTTCTTTTTTTATGATTGTATAGTCATCTTTTCTCTCTCGTTCTCAAATTCTTCTTCTTCTTCTTCTTCTTCTTCTTCTTCTTCTTCTTCTTCTTCTTCTTTCTTTCTTTCTTTTTTATCATTGTATAGTCATCTTTTCTCTCTCGTTCTCAGATAATTCTTCTTCTTCTTCTTCTTCTTCTTCTTCTTCTTCTTCTTCTTCTTCTTCTTCTTCTTCTTCTTCTTTAAACTATTGATGTAATTGTTAATTATTTTAAAAATTTTATTTACAATTTATAACACAAATCTCGGTTGATAGCTTTCAAAATCATCTCAAAATTTCAGAATCCTTAAGATGTTTTTTATGGAGACGAATAGATACATTTGATTTCACGACCTAATTGAACATTCTCTAAATTCCCGTAGAAAATAACTGATTAAACACCCTAAGCAGCAATACCTAGGTTTTATTTTTCTTCTTGTAATTACCAGAGAATAATCAAATGTGTTTCGACCAGGAGAAAAAGAATATAAAGATATCTTAATCACCTTTTAATACATATACTTTCCCCTTGTCCTCATTGTATAATATTAATCATCTTAGGAAATAGACACAGCGAATCGAGTTCAAATCCTAGACGAGACTATGTGTATTTCTCAAGGCGTACATACCCTTGGAAAAGCTATGAATACACGTATTCTTCCTCTAGTTATGAGTAAATAGTAGGATCTTTAACTTATTGCCAAAAGCAAGGAAATCCTGATTTAAACCCATAAAACTGACTGTTGTGGTATCATCCCTATTTTCGATACACAATGGACTCTTCCAATAAGAATATAATATTTGACTGTAATCCTCTCAAGGAGTAGGTAACAAGAACTACACTGAAGACACTATTACTTGTTTTGTTCTTCTCTCTTAATACACGTTTGTATGACTTAATTTATGACTTTTCCCAAGGGTATAACACTGACCATTCCCGTTGCATTTTACTTGTGCGGACGAGTATGATGAATACGGATTTATGTCCCCTTGTAAAGAAACAAAAATAATTGATAAAAAAATTAATAACACATAATTTGTCTGTTTGGGGTGGTTTGTTTGATTTCATGGCATATCAACCATTGTCGGTTAGTTAATACCAAATCTGGTTTATTCATATATATATATATATATATATATATATATATATATATGATTTGTAAACACAAGTCAAAGTTAAATAGTTGTAAGTATTGTTATGTATCATAAACAATTCAATTAAAAATCAGTTATTTGGTTACACGCAGTTAAATGATCAAACGGTTCTATTTTCGAGCAATTTAGCATAAGTCAAATTTTAATGGTTCCAAGGATTGCTATATATCATAAACAATTCAATTAAAAATCAACCATTTGGTTACACGCAGTTAAATGATCGAACAATTCTATTTCTAGCCATTCATTTTTGCTTGTGTCAAATTTCAGTGGTTCCTAGGATTTCTACGTGTCATAAACAATTCATTTAAACATCATTCATTTGCTTATACACAGTTTAATAATCAAACTGTTCTATTCTTAGTAATTCAATTTAGCATATGTCAAGTTTTAATGGTTCCAAGTATTGCTATGTTTCACTAATAATTTAACAAAACATCAGTCCCTTCTTTATAGATAGGAGAATAATCAACAGTCCTATTTCTAACAAATCAATTTAGCCTAAATCAACAAAGTTGAATAGTGCCAAGTATTACCATGTATAAGTAACAATTCTATTAAATATCAGTCATTTGTTTACACACAGTAAAATGATCGAACAGTTCTATTTCTAATAATTCAATTTATCATGTTATTTGTTTGCACTCAGTTTAAATGTGAAACAGTTCTGTTTGACCCATTGATTTGACCTTTCAGATCCTACCATTCGGAGCCTGAGAGGATCTGGAAGCAATGGCCATGAAGTGGTGTACCATAGCCAAGACATGGTTATGTGTGAAACGTACATCGAATGTCCATAAAGATAGAACATAGGAATCTCGAAACACGAAAAACACTTGACGACTTCTCAGTTCAGGTACGAAATTTTTTATTACCTACGGGTTTAAAGGTTCTTCGACATAAGGAAGAGAGATACACATTCTTTTTATTCTGGCTTTTTCATCTGCTCCCCATCTCGTGTGGCACCTGCCCAAGGCGTCCGCGAGCAAGCGAAAGTCAACCGTTTCGTTCGGTGTCCAGTTCTCAACTCAACTCTCTTTCTTCAAATTCCCCAAATCCTCCGCGCGCTTCCGGTGCGTGATGTCATTCGCACTTCCTAGCCCCCGTTTCCCATCTGGGCTATTGTGACATCTCTGAGTGACACGTCCGCTCTGCCCCCACTCGCGTGAACACCTGCGTCAATGTTGCACCTAAGTAACCCATGCACTGAGCCGAAAGGTTCTCAGGCTAACTAAACCCAGAGGCATGAAACGAAATCCCTCGGCCATTATATTACAGTGGTACTTCACATTCCCCTAATCTCAGCATGACATTATTTAATGTTATATCGTGTCGTGTCTGAAAAAAATCACTTTCTTGTTATCATTAAAAATTTCTTTCAGGTTTTTCAAATTCTTATAAGTTTAATTCATAAGTTTTGTAAAAAACATGTTCACTTGTTATATTTTATAATTATAATTAGATGTTATCATATTTACGGCTTGAAATGAATTTGCAAAAAACATTCTTTAGTTTTCTGTTTTTGATTAAAATAATCTATTTAATTAAACAAGAAACTCCTATGAACCCCCACATATGGCTGAGCAAAAGTGGGACGTCCCGCTCAAACATACATACAGCGGTTTATGTGAGGGTACGGGATGTATCCCTGAAGACCTGTCAGAAGCGATGAACGATTGGGAGAAGTGGCGAGAGAGGGTCAGGGATATCCTAGCTGGTGGCACGACATGATGAGGATGATGATGAAACAAGAAAAAATTATAAAAATTGAAGTTATTATATCCATTATTTTTCATATATATATATATGTGTGTGTGTGTATAGAAAAATTGATAAAAAGGTAATCCAAGTGGAAGGAGAGATTTATTGAGAGGTCGACTCTATAGCGTTTCGGTTCTACTGAACCATCATCGGGGCCATGAGAGGTGATATTAGTGATGTTAAATTAACGATGGATGTTTAAAAATGCAAAATATAAAACCTAAGTGAAAATGTCTATAATAAAAAAAAGTTGGCCGTTTAATTGGTAAATCAGCTTTTGTTTTTTAAATTACATCATTTGACTTATTAGAGATATTGTATAGAATTTATTCCTAATAAGTCAAATGACGTCAATTTTTCCATATATTGTCGGTTTACAATCCTTTATATATATATATATATATATATATATATATATATATATATATATATATATATATATATATATATATAATACCGTTATCGCTAATTTACATACTACAGAATATCAAAATAATAAAAACCAATCCTAGATGAAATAATTCTAAGTAAGCGACATTTTTAAAAAATCTATAAACTTTATACTCTATTTTTTTTTCAGACTTATTCTTTTTATCAATATCAAAAATAATTAAATTGCAAAAAATAATTTTTGTTATTGAAAATATTATAAGAATTCAAGTTATTCACATTAAGAAAATTTTGAAATCGAAAATTAAGCCAATCGTTATAAACTCCTAATCAATATGTAATTCACATATCTAACGTTCAGTAATTGTAATAAGTAAAGAATTAATCTGTAAAAGATATCACGTTAATCATAATTTAACTAATAATTTAGAAAAATAAAATAAAAGATTTTAATGTTCGATTCTTAAGCTTGTGATTAGTTATAGTAAAAACGGTGTACTAAAAAACGGTGTATTATTAGAATCATTCCTTCTCGTTAATATCCCTACTATTAATTTTTGTTCTTTATTATTTTTTCTATTATATCTTATTATAAAAAAATGTTTATATATTTTATTTAATAATTTCAATTATATTTTATATTAGAATTATAAAATTGATTGATTCAATTTGTAAAGAATTATGGATTGATATATTAAAAAATAGAATTAGTAATATATAATCACTTAATTAAAGGTAGCTAAATATATAATTCTAAAAATATATCAAGTCAAATTATACTTTGTTCTTTGTCTACATGTCGTGATCATTTCTTTTCTAGAATTAAGTAAAATTTTAATAAAAAAATTTAATATACACATTTCCTCTTCTAAACATAAATTACACTCACCATGAAAAACTATTTGATTGGTTTGGTTTCTTTATTTAATGGCATATCAACCTTTGTAGGCAATTTGATACCACAGCCATTCTCCTAGAAGAACAGTATGGGTACTATTTAACACATAGCTGGGAGGATAAGGGGGTTCGTACCTTTCCCAAGGGTATTTGTCCGAAAGTGAACGTAATAGCGCGACTGGAGTACGAACTCGCAGACTACGATTTCACAGTCCATTGCTTTAACAATTATACCACGAGGACACTCCCAAAAATATTTGTTGAGGAGGATCTTTTTAATCCTTTTCTACGTTATAACAGGTGTTAGTTCTATTTCTTTCAATTTGATTTCTTAATGTTGGTTTTCTAAATGACTGCAGATGGTTATAATATCTAAATTTCCAGTTTAAACTTGTCATACCTATGTAAGCCTTATCAATATAATAATTTCCTCTTGCAACAATGTTGGCCTAATACACAATATTATCAAAGTTACATTTGTTTTCTAGGAAGCATTCATTGTATTTTACACTTACATGTATTTTTATGGTGTCTGTTATTCCAGTTTAGTTTATTTATCAATGTTGTATTTTGACCTTCGGCTCGAGCAAGCATGCCATTACAAAGTGATGCACCGGAAGGAAGTGACACATTCCAATGGCCAGTAATCGAAAGAGATCGCGTGGGTGGATTTGGCTGATGAAATGGGACAAGGTAAAGCCCATGATACACTCATAGACTGATGCACCGGAAGAGAGTGACCTGTGAACTGCATGACAGTTATTTCAGCTCGATGACGATCAATCATGCCATTCCAAAGATCAAGTGGGCGATCGAGTGGGCGTTGAACTATTATATAACTCAGTCAAGACAGAAGTCAAGTGACAGTTGCAGTTACAGTTGGAGCGGGAGTTATAGACGAGATGTGGTAGGGAAAGCCACACCCGGCCGAGGGGGCCCTCGAGAACCCCGATGGAGTTTGGGGACCAGAGAAGTTGCTGATAAGATGCAGTAAAGAGAGCCAGCACCCAGCAGAGTGTACCGCAGGGCCTACGGTTGAGCATCAGGAGAACGAGAAAGACACAACGTTGACGGCCATAAGAGCGGGGGTCAAAATATTTCAGTTCTGTTCGGTCTCCAGCACCCTCTCACAGTAGAACCCCACACAACCCTTTCGAACCTTACAATAAAGTGAGAGGTACATATATTTATAAAGAAGTCTTCCTGCGTCTGCGTCTGTTTATTTATTGTGTCGTTATGATGCTGCATATGTATGTAGATGTATATGCAGATGAGAATATAACATCAATTTATTGTCGTGATTGTCAATAAGTTTAGAAATATCGTTTGTATATTTTTTGGGAAAAAATATATGAAAAATAATAGATATGATATCTTCAAATTTATAGATTTTCTTCTTTCATTAATAGATAAAATAGATTATTTTAATTTTAAAAAATAAAAATTAGGAATATTTTTTTTCAAATTCCATTCTCGTCAGAAGTAAGATGATGACATCTATCATTAAGGGTTTTCGGACAATTGTCTTCATCTTTATAGTTATTTTCACAACGTTTCGGCCGATATGACCGTAACGGTTATAGGCGTTGATTCCCGAAGCATCTAAGGCGACAATCATGTGGCGATTGCAGGTTCAATCCTGACTGCTGACGAGTAACAATACAGGAATACTGAACACTTAACTAACGGAATCAGAACAGGCGACCCCCGTGGTTTCAATAAAGGACGTAGTTCGAAGTTCAGTGAAGGTTCCCGAGTTCGACAAACGCCTGAAGGCCGGAGGACATATCAGCCGAAACGTCGTGGAAATAACAATAATGATAAAGACAATAGTCCAAAAACCCTTAATGATAAAAATCATCAAGCTTCGTCTCAGAAATTTAGACAACTGAAAACATTCAATTATCATTTTCAATATTAATAGATGGTTTTTATAAGACTTATAAATTGAACTTATTAGAATATGCAAAAACCTTACATGAATTTATCATGATACAAAGGAAGTTATTTTTTTGTCTTTAAATAAAACACATACATACACACACACACACACATATATATATATATATATAAATATATATATACATATATATATATATATATGTATGTATATTTTGGCAGCATTTCTTCGTTAATGCAAATTTCATTAAACATAATAGACATTTTCTGTCTACATATTTTCTTGTGGATCCGTTCGAATTAAGGTTCGAGTTAAGGACTGAATTAACTTTACTCATGAAGTAAACAAAAACAATAAAATTTCCTTTTTAGATGTTCTTATTGATGCTAACAACAATAATAACTTCACTACCTCCACTTACAAAAAACCCTCTAGTAACAACTCCTGTACCCTCAACTTTAAAAGTGAATGCCCCTTCAGATATAAAAAAGCAATTATTCATAATCTAATATCCCGCGCCAAACTAATCTCCTCCTCCAAAACAATATTTTATAAAGAGGTAGAAAACATAAAACAGGCTCTCATCAACAATGGGTTTCCTAACTATATTGTTGATGAACAAATTAAACGTATGATCAAAAATGTTAACCAACAAAATAAACAGTGTACTACTCCATCCAGCCAACAAACATATATCAAACTTTTTTATCGTAACCAAATGCACTACAATTACAAATCCGATGAAAAAATCTTGAAAACATTGATTCACAAAAACATACTCCCCACTGATCCTAATAAAAAAATAAAACTCGTTATATATTATAATAAGTTTAAAACCTCGAATCTAGTCGTTATAAATAATTCCTCTCCCTCGATTGGAGTTTTGCAAAAAACCAACGTTATATATAAATTTAAATGTCCTTTAGGAGATTGTATCTCTGATAATAATAATATATATGTTGGTTTAACCTCAACTACCCTGTCGAGGAGACTTACAATGCACCTTTCAGACACAAGTTCAATAGCTCAGCATTTAAAAAAAACATTCATGCCCAACGGCACAGCTACGGAAAATTCTCACCAACAACACAACAATATTAGAACATCAAAATAATAAACAAAAACTTCAGATTCTCGAAGCATTACATATCAGAAACCTGCAGCCAACACTTAATAGAATTAATTTTCAAACCAGTGCTAATGTACTTAAATGTCTTTAGCTACTGGCACTAAATATAGAATCACATTCAAAAACAAACGCCAAAACCTTCAACGGCAAAGACGCCCTTACACAGTTGTAATATGCTAAAACAAAAGTGACATCACTTTTGTAGTAGATCCTCCCCTGATGATGGCCCAAAGTCGGGCAGAAAGTACTAGGGATACATGCAACTATGGACAATACATAAATCAATTCCCCCAGAATACAATAAAAGTAATACGGGAATTCGAACGGATCCAAAAGAAAATATGTAGACATAAAATGTCTATTATGTTTAATGAAATTTGCATTAACGAAGAAATGCTGCCTAAATATACATATTTTAAATATATATATATATATATATATGTGTGTGTGTGTGTGTGTGTGTGTGTGTGTGTGTGTGCATTTGTATGGGTATGTGAGTATAGATAGATAGATAGATAGATAGATTTGAAAACTGGCTTAATCGATAGTTATACGTGAACTGAGTGATATATAAACATATATATATCTGTATATATATATATCTATACACGCACACATAGACTGTATGTGAATGCAGGTTCATATGCGTGTAATATATATATATATATATATATATATATATAGTGCGAGAGACAGAGACAGAGAAAGAGACACAGACACACAGACAGACAGACGGATAGTTGGATAGATAGCTCGGTGGGGCTGTAAGTAGGTCAATTGATAGAAATGATGAAGACGGACACAGATATATATATATATATATGTGTGTGTGTGTGTGTGTGTGAGTGTGTGTGTGTGTGTGTGTGTGTGGATAGATAGATAGATAGATAGATAGATAGATACTGAGGCATTCTAGCAGGATGTGTATGTAACATGACTCATACAAGTCGATTTGTGTGTTGACTCAGGAGGCGTCACATGAACAGTCATAGCTTTGAGTGTAAAATATAAATACACTGACAGCGGTGTTCTAACCTTGTCATCACTTACCCGGCTAATGTTAATTAGCTTGCCTTATGATTAGACAGTCGTTATGGCCGCTCTTTTGCTACAGCAACACTAGGCACGCCTATATTTAGGAAACTTGGATTAGTCTGACACAAGGTGATGAAAATACAAGCACTCAGAAGAATATAGAAGCACAAGTAATCACAGTTCGTTTGCTGAGAATACTTTCGTTGGGCTGTGTATCGGATTTGAAATCAGTGACTTTAGACATTGGATAATTCGTGGAGCAGCTTAATGTGATTAATCTTATCAATTAGACAAGTCGGATTAGAGAACGTCAACTTGAACGGCATGCGATGTTTTGGAAAGAAAAAGAATTGAAAAAACACGGATAGTGCCAGAAAAATACACCGACTGCATCTCTGCTGAGGAGTAAGACCCCCCCCCCACTACCAAACGACTGTCCTGGATATGACACTAAACAATCTGATGCTGATACCCCAGTAGTGCTGGAGCTTTGGGGAATGCAGAGTATCCCTTTATTGCCATTGCTCTCAGGTCATCTCTTGCTCCGAGTACTAGCATCTGATAGGGTCCTATCTATGGGTCAAATAGAACTGTTTGGCATTTAAACAAAAGATCTATGCTAAATTGAGTCACTTGAAATAGAACTGTTTGATAAGTTAACCGTATGTAAACAAATGACTAATGTTTAATTGAATTGTCATTTATACATAGCAATACTTGGCTAGGGCTGTAGAATACACCGATGAAACCTCTGCAGAGGGGTAAGACCCTCCAAATGAGTGTCCTTAATATGACACGAAACAACCTGATGGTGAGTTTCCAGTAAACCTGGAGCTTTGGGTAATGCAGAGCACCCCTTCATTGCCATTGCTCCCAGGTTCACTCTGGCCTGAAATGCTAGCACCTGATCAGGCCCTACCTATGGGTAAAATAGAACTAAACTGCATCGTTATACTAAACTGAATTGTTTGAATTAGAACTGTTTGACTAAACTGAATAGCTTGAAATTGAAATGTTTTTGACAATTAAACTGTATACTTACATTTAAACTGTTTGCTTATACTAAACTGAATTGTTTTGAAATAGAACTGTTTTTGACATTGAAACTACTTACACAAAACTGAATTGTTTAATATAGAACTATTTTTTACATTTGACGGTTTGTAACCAAAATCTGTACTTATACTAAACTGAATTGGCTGAATTAGAACTGTTTGAATAAACTGAATAACTTGAAACAGAAATGTTTTGACGATTAAACTGTACTTATACTAAACTGAATTGTTTAGTAGCCTACAATGGTTGATATGCCATAAAATCCAACCAACCAACCAACTTAGCTTTAGGCCAAACACCTAAAAAGCAGATTAGCATATGATGGATGTCATCTAGAACATAAGGGTGAGAATAAGAACTGGGTTTTATGGTCAGATGAAATCAAACTAGAATTATTTAGTCACAAGAACCCATTGTATGTATGGGGGAGGGAATCGAACGAAGCTCACAAACGTTCCCTTCCTAGAATTAAGCATTGTCGTGGAAGTGTTATGTTTTTTTATAATTATTTGTTTTGTTATGTCTCCTTGGTTTCGTTTGGTTTCTTTGTTTAATGGCATATCAACCTTTGTAGGTTATTTAATGCCAAAGCTACTCTCCTAGAAGAACTGTAGGGGTACTATTTAACCCATAGCTGGGAGGTTAAGGGGGTTCATACTTTTCCCAAGGGTATTTGCCCGAAAGTGAACGTAATAGCGCAACTGGAGTACGAACTCACTTACTACAATTCCGCAGTCCATTGCTTTAACCATTAAACCCCGAGGACACCCCCTGTCTAATAGGGCATCTCCACTTTTTACTATCTTTTCACATCAACCTTAAAAAAAGAACCTCTGCGCAGATCGTAGACACTATTAAACCAATATTTATATACAGATCAAATTCTGATATCATCTGATTATTCCTTAAAATGCTCTCATAAAAAAATTCTTTTTCTTAGCATTT
The DNA here is from genome assembly GCA_963585895.1 of Sepioteuthis lessoniana. Taxonomy (NCBI): domain Eukaryota; kingdom Metazoa; phylum Mollusca; class Cephalopoda; order Myopsida; family Loliginidae; genus Sepioteuthis; species Sepioteuthis lessoniana. The sequence goes on from OY757935.1 coordinate 7,804,743, forward strand.
TTCTGAAATCATCGGATTAAATTTGAAAATTTTAGGCACAATTGGCGTTTTGAGCTGATTAAGCATTTTGTTCTAAAAATATATCACTTTATTCACAAAATATCCAATTTGTTAGAAGACTTAGTTTTTGAAATCAGTCTTGACAGTAAATTTCTAATTCCAGTTGAAATAATGAAAAAAGTCTACCATAAATAGAAATCCCATTAATCATTTTAAAAGTTTCAATCATATCACTTTTCATTCTTCTTTCAAGTAAAACAATTATAATTTCTCCAAGCTTTCCCCGTAACTGTATTATTTTACTCTTTTTATTATTTTTGTTACTCATCTTTGAATGACCTCTAATTACAATATTACACTCCACTTTCCGTATCTCACCACAAGAGCCTAGGCCTTTGTACAATATTCTATATGAGGTCTTATTAGGTTTTTATATATTTTAAGTACAACATTTGCCCCACTTAAAATATAATATCTCACAAACAAACTACTCATTCCATCTTGTCTTGATACATTACACAAAATATAATGGTCAATTTAAAGCATGATTCGTAGTTTCTTGACCTGAGGAACTAATCAAACAGGTTTTTAGAGATAAAAAGAAATATTTGGGTATTCGTCAAAATTATATAATTTTTTTTAACTCTACAGAGTTAAAAATAATTTACTTGAGGGCTTTCTGTGTTTTCTTGGGCAGAAGAACAGCTTGGATGTTGGGAAGGACACCACCCTGGGCAATGGTCACAAGAGTTTGTTCGTCATTACGGGAGGCCAATTGCAAGTGAATGTAGCCAAGTAGACGGGAGCATCGGCACCGACTCTTTGGGCATAGTTGCCTTTATGGAGAAGACGATGGATAAATCTCTCCTTCCACTTGGATCGTCGTTATCAATTTTTCTACATATTTCAAGCAAATCAGTTTAGCCTAAGTCAACAAAGTTAAATAGTTCCAAGTATTGCAATGTATAACTAACAATTCCATTAAATATCAGTCATTTGTTTACATACAGTTAAATGATCGAACAGTTCTATTTCTAACTATTCAATTTATCATGTTATTTGTTTGCACTCAGTTTAAATGTCAAACAGTTCTGTTTGACCCATTGATTGGACTTTTCAGATGCTACTACTTAGAGCTAGAGAGGACCTGGAAGCAATGTCAAATGAGATATTTTATAATTATAATTAGATGTTATCGAATTATTTCCGGCTAGAATGGAATTTGAAAAAAAATCTTTAGTTTTCTTTTTTTAATTAAAATAATCTATCTTATCTATTAATTAAATAAGCAAAATTCATAAAAGTTGAATTTATTATATCCATTATTTTTCATATATATATATATATATATATATAATATATTATTCGCTCCAGTTTAACCGGAGTTGGGAGTAATTCCATCAGGACAAAAAATAAAAACAAAAAAAAAAACATTCAACAGTGAACATTTAAATTCTCCTGGTAAAGAGCTCAATGTAACTGACATTACAGAGCAATAATTTTTTAAAGAAAAAACAAAACCGGTTTGTCTTTTCTCAAATATATATATATATATGTGTGTGTGTGTGTGTGTGTGTGTAGAAAAATTGATAACAAGGTAATCCAAGTGGAAGGATAGATTTATTGAGAAGTCAACACTATAGCGTTTCAGTTCTATAATCAGGACCACGAGGAGTGACATTAGTGATGTTAGGTCAACGATGGATATTTGAAAATGCGAAATTTGTATAATAAGAAAAATTTGGCCATTTAATTACTGAATCAGCGTTTGTTGTTTTAAATTACGTCATTTGACTTATTAGGAATATTGTATAGAATTTATTCCTAATAAGTCAAATGACGTCATTTTTTCTACAATGTTCAATATTGCTCTTAACATACTTGTATAACATAGATTCAAAAGACTGTCTAAAATGTAGCTGTTCCATTATATATAATTAGCGGGGGTTTAATCAACCTCATCATGTTATGCTTCCTCTACTTAATATAAATAGAATCTAAACGCTATCTAAAAAGTACTTTTTTCTTTATATATCAATATCTATGAGTTTAATTAACTCCATCGTATTATCCTTCCTCTATTTAATATACATAGATTAAAAAGACTGTCTAAAAGGTACCTGTTCCTTTATATATAATTAGCTGTAGGTTTAATCAACCACACCACATTATATTTCCTCCATTTAATATACATAGATTCTAAACATTGTCAAAATGTACTCGTTCCCTTTTATATCATTATCTGTGGATGTAATTTATGAATTTTCAAGTAAAATGTGAAAGGTGCATTCGGTCATCATTTTTCATGAGTGGTTTGATACGTTACAAAACAACAGACATTGGCACACACACACACACACACACACACACACACACACACACACACACACACACACACTCACACACACACACACACACACACACATAAATAAATGAAAATATAGAAATATAGATATCAACATACAGAGAAAGATAAATAGATATAGGCATTAAAAGGATTAGGATAGATAGGTAAAAACAAAGAGATAGATAGATAGATAGATAGATAGTGAGAGAGAGAGAGAGAGAGAGGGTGGGGAGAGAGATGAACAGACTAAGATAGATAGATATATTGATTAAGATAGATAGATAGATAGATAGATAGAGAGAGAGAGAGAGAGAGAGAGAGAGAGAGAGATGAACAGACTAAGATATATATATATATATATATATATATATATATATATATATATTGATAGATAGATATGAACCAACTAAAATAGATAGATAGAAAGAGAGAGAGAGAGATGAACAGACTAAGATAGATAGAGAAAGAGAGAGAGAGAGAGAGAAGGAAAGATATATATATATATATATATATATATATATATATATAGATATGAACAGACTAAAATAGATAGATAGATAGAGAGAGAGAGAGAGAGAGAGAGAGAGAGAGAGAGAGAGAAAGAGAGAGATATGAACAGACTAAGGTAGATTGATGGAAATGAACAGACTAGAATAGATAGATAGATAGATAGATAGATAGATAGATAGATAGATAGAGGGAGAGAGAGGGAGATATGAACAGACTAAGATAGATAGATAGATAGATAGAGAGAGAGAGAAAGTGACAGAGAGAGAGAGAGAGAGAGAAAGATATGAACAGGATAAGATATAGATAGATAGATAGATAGATAGATGTGAACAGACTAAAATAGATAGATCGATCGATTGATAGATAGATAGAGAGAGAGAGAGAGAGAGAGAGAGAGAGAGAGAGAGAGAGATGAACAGACTAAGATAGATATATAGATTAAAATAGATAGATAGATAGATTGATAGATAGATAGAGATTGAGAGAGAGAGAGAGAGAGAGAGAGAGAGAGATATGAACAGACTAAAATACATAGATAGATAGACAGATAGATAGATAGAGAGATAGATTGATAGAGAGAGAGAGAGACAGAGAGAAAGAGAGATAGAGAGAGAGAGAAAGATATGAACAGGATAAGATATATATATATATATATATATATATATATATATATATATATAGATAGATAGATAGATGTGAACAGACTAAAATAGATAGATCGATCGATCGATAGATAGATAGATAGATAGATAGATAGATAGATAGATAGATAGATTCACCAATACTGACAATTACACAATGTAATACTCTTTGAATAGAATGATAATAACCAAAAATCTAAGAATCGTTAAAAAATATTCTTATAAAATAATAAATCCGCATTTTTCTAGATTTTTTTCTTTTAAATGTTCTTTACTTCTTGTAATCTTCTGCGACAAGGAAAGACGATCATTTACGGACAACTGCATTTTATTTTTACTGACAAAGAAAAATAATCCTGATTTCGATGTGATGCGACGTTAGTCATTTGACTCAGGCGAATATCATACAATATAAACTAAAATAAAAAATCTACAACAATTTTTTTTTAAAAACAATATGAAGATATAGCATCAACAAGCAACTGATCGAACGATTATTAAATAAGCGTAGGTCCATTCTGGCACAAGGCCAAAAATATGGAGCAACAAGTTCAAAATGTAATATATCAATGGGACATTAATTTGAAAAGTTTGCGACACACATTATTGGATTTGGGTCTTAATTCTCTGTCAGTAATTGAGTTGTCTTTATCACTCTGACCAACACATTTACATACAGTGACCTGTCGACTGTGGCAGTACAATATACCGACTACACTACTGCATTGGGGAGAGCTCCTTATTCCTCTCCAACGAGGCCACCTGCGGAGGACAGGATTGTAATGGCTGAGTAGTCAGTAACTCAGCAACCAAAGTGATCACGTGAACTGATGGACTCATCTTTTTTCCTTAGGTCATATCAAGCCCAAGCACCTATTTTAAAGTCCCGGCCATATTTATTTTAAATAGCAATACTTGAAATTATGTAATTGGGTGAAATAGTTAAATGGTTTCAAGTATTGCTAAGACAAAACAGAATGGCAATGATTATACAAAAGGTTTTCATATGTGTGTGTGTGTAAAACGTGAATATTCCCAGTTGGCCTCCATAATACACCCAACCAAGCCGAAACACTACGGCATAGTCTGGAACGAGCCGCCGCAGGCATTGGCCTCCATGTCAATGCACACAAAATTGAATATATGTGCTTTAATCAAACAGGCGACATTTCCACACTAGACGGAACCTCTCTGAAACTGGTAGACAAATTCACCTACCTAGGAAGCAGCGTCTCATCAACCGAAAAAGACATCGACACGTGGCTAACGAAGGCATGGACAGCTATCGATAAGCTATCGATCATAGTGAAATCAGACCTGACCGATAAAATGAAACGCAGTTTCTTCCAGGCAGCGGTCGTGTCGATACTGCTATATAGATGCACTACTTGGACGCTAACTAAACGGCTGGAGAAAAAGCTAGACGCCAATTACACAAGAATGCTGCGAGCAATATTGAATAAGTCCTGGCGGCAACAGCCCACAAAGCACCATCTATACGGCCACCTGCCTCCCATCACGAAAACTATCCAAGTTAGACGAAACAGACATGCAGGACACTGCTGGAGAAGCAGGGGCGAGATCATAAGTGATTTACTCCTATGGACCCCACATATGGCCTAGTAAGAGCAGGACGACCAGCTAGAACATACATACAGCAGCTATGTCAGGATACGGGATGTAGCCTTGAAGACCTACCGGAGGCGATGAGCGATAGGGAAAAGTGGCGAGAGAGGATCAGGGATATCCATGCTAGCGGCATGACATGAGGATGATGATGATATATATGAGTATGTCCGAATTAAAAAGAGAAGGTAGGTTTGTACATAGAAGTATATGTATATGTAAATACATGCGTCTTGGTATGTATGAGGTCTTCAGCCAACTGTCCTCACCGTCTATTGAGCTGATGTGCCTATCTGCTGATCTGTCGATCACTCTACTTTAAGAACTAAAAATCATCGCTATTTATAATTTTGGGTGAAATGAAAGTGGATCAAAGTAAAATATTTTAAGTTTATTACAGGTCAAATAAAGTTTACATTGTCGGGCGTCGGCAAAAACACAATCAGTGACCTCTCTTAACCAATCAGATTCACAGAAATTACATATTTATTTTGGAACCTAACTATTTTTGTTAGTGACAAATTTTTCTACAATTTTATTTTGGATTAACTTTTTCAAAAAATATTCTATGAAATATGTCCTTCGTTTATTGGTTTAAAATACAAGAGTTTAAATTTTATATAAGTGACATTTTAATCCTTTTTTCTGGAATATTTCTATCTACATGTCCTGAGTTGATTTATCTTGAAATAAAGAAATGTATATCTAAGTTATATAAATACACACACACACACACACACACACACATATATATATATATATATAGAGAGAGAGAGAGTTACATGAACCGGGTCTTTGGCCTAATGAGTGTTCGCCACCGGTCAGGGAGATCAGAGTTCAATCCCAGTTTAAGTCATACCAAAGACTCAAAAAATGGTACTTGATTCTGCCTTGCTTAGCAATCTGCACTATATAGTGAGGATCAAGGGTAAAGTGGTAGTAGTTATTGAAAAGCGAGTCTTCGGGTCACCCATGACTAAAGTCGCCAACTTTACTTTATATATGAATATATATATATATATATATATTCTTATAAGATATATATATATATATATATATATATATATATATATGTAGAAAAACTGATAACAGCGATCCAAGTGGAAGGAATGATTTATTGAGAGGTCGACACTATAGCGTTTCGGTTCTGCTGAACCATTATCAGGGCCATGAGGGGTGATATTAACAATTTTAAGTTAACGATGGAAGTTTCGGAATGTGAAATACAAAAAACATAGGAAAAAATATGTATAAAAAGAAAAGTTGGCCGTTTAATTGGCGAATCAGCGTTTGATGTTTTAAATTCCGTCATTTGACTTATTAGAAATATTGTATAGAATTTATGTACGTTTGTTTAACGAGAAAGATATATATATATATATATATATATATATATATATATATATATATATTCTTATAAGATCCAAGGAGGAAATCCAAGAGGTAGGAGTATCCAATTTGAGTGCTCTATACCATCAGCTACTGATGTAGAATTAATTTGGGAATTATGATATGTCAACACTCAAGATATTTGCTTTGATCCACTTGGAGGTGCCCGTGGAGTAATGGTTAGCGTCGTAGGAAATGGACATGGCGACGCGAGTTCAAATCCGGGACGAGACTGATTGCATTTCACATAGCAGTAATACCCTTGGGAAAGGTATGAATCCAATTATTCTCTCCCCAGCTATGGGTAAATAGTAAGACAGACTCGGTTCTTCAGCCTTGGTTAGGCAACTAGTCTAGGAGAAGGAAAACTCTGAATTCAAACCTGTTAAACTTCGCTTAAAAATTGACCTTGTGTCATATCCTGCCCGAGCTGAGGGGTTGGTAAATATGGATATATCAACACTCAACCTGTTCAGCTAAATATCCTTTTATATTGTCACGTGGTCTGCCACTGAGAGGAGAGAGGTAAGATCAATTTCCCAATACCCCTCCGTGTTTGAATTATAGGCCTCAAAGATTGACCGTTAAAAGAAGGATATGAATGAAGGTCAATTCCTCGCAGCCGAAGTAACGAATCCAGTTATAATGTAGGTCAAGCCATAACCCCAACCGGTTGGACGGAGATAGAGGTCATGATAGTAGCCCGAATGAATCACATAACAGGATGAGGAGGAGGAAGAAGCCAAATGATTGGCCGAAGCCTTAGCACTGGAAGTAGTATCCTTTTCGTCAGAGGAAATAGGGATAAATAATTTAGTTTTTAGGACGGAGATCGCCGTGAGGGGACGTGCGGACCTGATGCCGAAAAACCCCGGGTATCTCGCCAGTGAAAGGAATTGAGTTTTCGGACAGCAGTCGTCGTGATAAGATGTATTGACGCTGCAGCCAAAGACATTACACGGAAAATTGGAATTGTCGACTTCAGTAAAGAATGTTATTTCATCTCAACCTAGAGGCCCATATATTCCGTTATCCTGGGGGTGGTGGGAAAACGAAGTGGTCTGCTGGGTGTGTGTGTAACGTGAAATTTGGAAACCCCCTTGCCAGCGGCAGTCAGTCTAGCCCCAAGTTAACCCCCACATTATCTGCCAGTTCCCATATGGCCCAAAAAGGAATCTTAACAAGGACTTATTTTGCGAGGGATAAAGTGCCAGACTGCCCCGACATCACACGTGCGTAAAATAAACTCCCGATCCTGGGATAAATATCTTTGCACAATATAAAGAAAAAGGAAAAAATTCATTTTCTTGGTATCATGATAAATTTATTTCAGGTTTTTTAAAAACCTTCCTCAGATGTATAATTAATATGTGTTATTTAGATATTTTCATACTGCTTCAGGTGATAATGGAATTTGAAAAAAATCCTTTTTATTTATTTTAAAATTATAATAATCTTTTTTTTAGTGAAAATAACTTTTAATATATTTTATCATATTTTTTAATCAAGAATTTTTTTTACGTTTACAGACGTTATATCTATTATTATTTTTCATTTATAGAATGTTTATACAATCTTATAAAAATGAAATTATTTTTGATTAAAATAATTTTTAATACTTCTTATATTTTTTAATCAAGAATTTTTCTTTCAAAGTGGGAGATATTATATCTCTTATTATTTTTCAGTTATATAATGTTTACACAATCCTAAAAAAAAAACCTTCAAAAACACATTAAAAGAATTTTAAATAACCGTTACATCTAATTAACGTACCACTGAAGATTTTTTAAAACTAATCCCAGAAAAATTAAATCGTGGTACGCGACTTCTTTTAAAGCTATAGATAAAATTTATATTCTACTTCCATTGAGATTATTATATTTTATCAATATCAAAAAATATAATTCGTGTTAACATGAAAAAATAATTAAAACTAGTTTTAATTATTCAGTTATCGTAAAAAATCATATTACTTATATTAAGAATAATTTAGTATATCGAATTAATATGTAATTCACATATCGAATGTTTAGAGATCGTAATAAGTAAAGAATTAATCATTTATAGATATTTCATTAATGTAACTAATAGATTATAATATAAAAAAAATATTCGATTCCTAACATTGTGTTTATCTATAGCAAAAAAAATGTTATAAAAAACCGGTGTAGTATTGGAATAATTCCTACTCGTTATATGTCCATTAGTCCTATTTCTTATTTATTCTATTATCATATTATTAAAAAATACATGTTTATATTTCATCTATTAAATTTAATTGATAAATCAATTTGTCTATTTTGTAAAATATTATGGATCAATATACGAATATATAGAATTAAAGATATATAAATCACTTAATTAAAAGTAGTTAAATATTTAATTTTAATTACATATCAAGTTAAATCATGCAAAAGATAAAAGTAAAGTTGTCTCCCTTTAGTCGAAGGCTACCCAAAAGCTCCCTTTTCAATAGCTACTACACCGAGGTATAGGGAGGGGTGCTACTCCTTTCCCTTGATTGCTCCACTTTACTCTTGAAACGTATTTTATAATGCAGGATGTCAAGCAAAGAGGTATCAAGTACCATTTTTTGAGTTTTTGGCATGACTCGACTTGAGATTGAACCCCAGTCGCCCGGGCTGTTGGCAAACACTCGGTCGGTCAAATTTCTACAGTCCGAAATCATTTCTTTTCAAGAATTAAGTAAATTTTAATTTAAATATTTTAATATACATATTTTCTCTTCTAAGCATAAATTACACTTACCATGTAAACTGTCGAGGAGGATCTTTTTATTATTTTCCAATTTTAAACATGTGTTAGTCCTAGTTCTATTAGATTCCAGTAATACCTAGATAGGGCACTTTGATTTCTTAATGTTGGATTTCTAAATGAATGTAGGTGGTTGTAATATCTAAACTTCCAGTTTAACCTTGTCATACCTATGTATGCCTTATCATTATTATTATTCTCTTGAGCTGAAATGTTGGCTTGATACACAAAATTATCAAAGTTACATTTGTTTTCTAGATGGCATTCATTCTGAATTTTACTATTACATGAAAGTTTTAAGTTGACATTGTTTTACCAGTCCAGCTTATTTATTAATTTCTTTTTTGTGACTGTCAATTATTGTCGATAAATCGTTAGTACAAGAATAACTAATTTTCACATTATTCTTATTAATTATTTTTAACGGGGTTATCATCTTTAAAATGTTTGTTTATTAAACTTAAAAAATATTTGCCTATATTGATATGAGAGAGGTTGCAAAAACAAGGGTTAAACCAGATAATATTTCGACGTCTATTTTTATTAATAGCTTTATTTATTTTAACATCCATATTTATGTTATTATGTTCTATTGTTTCCCCTATTTTTGTGACCCTTATTTGCTATATTATTGCCCCTATTTATGTGATGTCTATTGGCTTCTAAATATTTAAGGTCATTTTTATAACCACTATTTCATAAAGCCTCACTATTAAATTCCTTATGATTATTAAATATGTTTTTAGATGATAATCTGTTTATTCAAATATTAGCATTAGAAATTTGTTTAACTAAAGATGCAGGGTGGTTAGAACAAACATTAATGTATGTTGGTATAGCATTGACTCACTTATGGTTTATAAGAAGTGTTGCCTTGATTGAGTATTACATCGAAAAAATTAAGTAATTTCAAGTTAGAACTAATCTCTATCTTTAAACCCATATATTTAAACACCCTAAATACCTTCTTTTGCATTTTTGGTGTTCAGAGTCCATTGCTATTAGGGGTAGAAATTAATCCATCATCTTTATAAACTCCGAAGTTCCTTAAATCTAAAAAACCTCCCTCCGGTGTCTAAAATCTATATTCCTACTAAGTCTGAAATTTGGGCAGTGTCAAATGACCCCATTGTAACGTCAAAATTATCAGTTGTTTTCTTTTCCCAAGCATTATTATTGAAAACTAGGATATATATATATATATATATATATATATATATATATATATATATATATTAATTCCCAGATATACACATTTCATTTTTTCTTTCATGTGGAAACAATTTTTTGAATGGGATATATCATCATATACTAACATCACCACGATAATCGTAAAAAAAAAGAAACCTTCAACAATGACGATTCATCTTTAAACAAATTCTCTGAGTATATGTTTTTTTCATATATTTACTCATTTACCTTCGGATTTATTTCCATTCTTCAGTAATATACATACAATTATATATATATATATATATTCATATATAAATATATATATTCATGTTCATATATATATATATATATACATGTGTGTTTATGTATGTGTTTTTGTGTCTCAAATAAAACTTGGTGGATGAAAACATTCCGTGATCTACTTTCACAAAAGCTACAAATCATCTTCGTTTGGTACTTGCACGGACTGGAACATTACCCAGCTGAGATCACGTGATCTACCCAGCGTCCTAATCTTGTGATCTGGTTATTCAACAGAAGCCCCCTCCTATCTACTCACTAAAAGTTTGTCTTTCAATTACCGGTTCCTTTTGAGAAAAAAATTCGCCAAGAATATGAACTTAAACTGGTGAAGTTTGAAGATGACCAATACGAAGTTTTTTTTTTATTGCTGAATAGACTTAAGAAATCGAGAAAGATATCACATTAGAACGAATGTCATAACCGACTTTAGAGGAAATATTATAAATGAAAAAAACTTTTACCAATGGAAATATTTAATCATTAACGCAACCTTCCTTGTTTCTTCGTTTCATTAACCCAATCGACTGAGACTTTAGAATACGCCAACTGCATCTCTGCAGACGGGTAAGACCCACCCCACAAAAAACGAAAGTCCTTGATATGAAACATAACTTTGATTGTGAGGCTCTAGTCCTGGAGGTTTGAGGAATGTGAAGTATCTCTCTATTACCATCACTCCCAGGTCCACTCTGAACCGGAGTGGTAGTTTAGTGTTTGCTAGTTTACACCACTATTATTAACTTGTAGTTGTTCATGGAATAAAATGACAAAACCTCTTTTAAGAACGACAAGGGAAAGGTTTATTTTGACGACAGAGAATTGGACTGCGTCAGAGTGAGAAAAACTCTTCGGGTATCGCAAGTTAGCCAGCAGTTATATTCAACGAAGATCGTCTATGCTTGAGCGTCCAGTAGATGGGGACAGGAGAGAGGTCTTTCTTCTCTGCTTGCTGGGTACTCTCTGCTGGCCGACCGTGATTCCCCAAAAAGGGCTTAAAATATAGTTCCTTAGAGGACAGATGGAATCAATGTGCTCTGCCCGCTGATTGGTCAGAGTGTGGCCGAATCGCTTTGCAGAGGCATTGATTCGCGATAGAAAATAAATCTTTTATTATGACTGCTACAGTAATACTTCCAATGCTACAACCTATGAGTCATATAGAACTGTTTATTCAATTACGATACTTGTAACCATCTTCCTGTGTGCAAACAAATAATCCTATATATTAATAGAATAAGCCCTTGTTAGTTTGCATGACCGTTACACTCGGAGAACAGGGGAAACTGGGTTAGCAAGAACCAATCAAATTTGGCGTCTTATCCAAAGCTTTATTAGGCATCATGGCAAAAGTAAGTTTGTTTTTCTTCGGCAAATTTAAATCAATTGAAATTAAACGTACCACATAAAAGTTATGCGTACAGTTGTTTTTAAATTCTATGACAAATAAAATAAGAGAAAATTTTTATGAAAATTTCCATACTTGTCCACCTTTATATAAATATATTTTTAAAATAGGTTTTACCAAAATATATTTTGGGAAATACTTATTTTTTTACTTGGTCCCCCCCACCATTACATCTTATGAAATCTGGACAAAATATATTTTAGACATACCATTCTAAAATTTTCTATTAAGATAAAAGTCATAATAATTATATCATGAAATTTTTAGAAATTCTTAAATTTCCAATTTAAAAAAAAAATGGCCCAGAATTCTGAAATAAATAGTGCTAAAAAATGCCATTAAATTATGCTTGGAAAAATTTTACTTGATTTTTTGATTAATATAAACTATATTTTGTTGAATTGGAAAAAAACTAAAAAGAAATGGCCATTGGCCTAACGAGTAGAGTGTTTGCCAATGTCCTGGAGACCGAGGATCTATCCCTGGTCGAGTCATACCGAAAACTCAAAAAATGGTACTTGATGCCGATTTGCTCAGCACTATAAGGTGAGGATCAAGGGTAAAGTGGAGCAATCCAGGGAATTGAGTAGCGTCCTCCCCTACACCTCGGTGTAGTAGTTATTGAAAAGGGAGCCTTCGGGTCACCCACGACTAAAGTCGCCATATTTACTTTTTACTTACTTAATTCCTTCATGTGATTAGATAATTTTTTTTTTTATGTTTTAAAATCTTTTTTTCTTTTTAGTATGTAAATGGCCATTCTGCAACCTTTCTTCAAAAGGGGTCATAGGAAGCTCTGCTCGAATTACAGGGGAATTAGCCTCATCGATGTGGTAGCCAAAGCATTTTCAGTGCTTCTCCTTCGACGAATTCAAAGAGTCGGTGATCTGCGAACTCGCCCGTCTCAGGGTGGCTTCCGTCCGGGCAGAGGCTGAGTCGATTAGATCTTCAACCTGCAGCGCACCCTCAAACAACACTGAGCATACCAACAGCCAACGGTCCTCCTTTCGACTCAGTTGATAGAGGCTCACTCTGGCGTATCTTGAGGGCCGGTTGCATGCCCGAAAAACTCCTTTGTCTTATCAAGGGCTACTACCTTTCGACGCGAGTCAGTGTACGTGCTTATGGTGAGGAATCGGAGACATTTGAGGTGAAGACTGGTGGGCGGCAAGGATGTGTCCTACCCCCTACCCTCCTTGGCAGAGCCTTTCGGGACAACACTGGGGTTGAGGTTGGTCGAAATGTCAAGGTGTCTGATCTGGTCTACGCGGACGACATCGTCTTGGTCGGATCGAACTGTGACGATGTGCAAGTGGCGCTGAACCGTGTGCAAGCTGTAGCCCGGGGTGTGGGTATGACCATAAATGCCTCGAAGACCAAAGTTATGCCATCTCTGGTTGATCCAATCAACTGGCAGCCATTGACACTGGACAGAGTCAATCTGGAGGACATGCAGTTTTTGTCTATCTCGGCTCAACAATAATGCCGTCGGGGCAAGGTGCTGCTGGGATAGATCGCCGTATAGGAGCTGCAAGGTCCGCACTCGTGCGTCTCAAGCGGTCACAATGGGGGCGACGAAAGATATCCACGGCTACGAAAGGGCGCATCTATCAAGCCATTGTCTGGACGGTCCTCCTCTATGGCTGTTAAACGTGGCCATTTATAGCGGTTGACCTACGGAAGCTAGAAATGTCCGACAACAATTGTCTTCGTTACATTCTACGATGCCACCGAATCAATGGTGTGCCCACAACTACTCTACGTCATCGCCTGAATCTCCGTCCACTTCGACCCGTCCTTCTCCAGAGCCGTCTCCGATGGTTCGGGCATGCAGCTCGACGGCCAGAGAGAGAGAGAGAGAGAGAGCTCATCCGCGATGTACTTCTCCCCGCTTCTCTTCCTGGCGAAAACGTGTAGGTGGGCAGCTGAAGACGTGGGCCAGCACAATGAAGGATGACCTAGCAACAATATCAGGCCCCCAAGAAGTTGGCCTTCAGCGATAGAATCGTGATTGGCTCGCCATTTCGTGCGACCTGGCTCATGATCAGCAAACATGGGCTGCGATGGTTCGAGATGCTGTACTTGCTTGGGAGGAAGACGGTTCAACCCAAGCAGGGTGAAAGCTTATAAAAGTACAGTACACTTGTCTCAGCTCATTGATACTAAAAAGAATTATTAGTATTAGATAGCAGTACTTGAAACCATTTAACTGTATGTAAGCAAATGATGAATATTGAATAAAATTATTAGTAATATATAGCAATGTATGCAAATAAAACTGTTAGTGTTATGTTGCAATACTTGAAACCATTTAACTATGTGCAACCAAACAAGCCCTGGGTTGTTTAATAAGTAATGTTATCAATAAACTAAGCACTTAAAAACCGTAACATATGTACAAGGATCATTAAATAAGTTTCCACATTTTTTTCGTATGGGCACTTTTATTGACAGTACATACATGAAACTCTAGTCCCCTTCGGAGTAATCTCATCCGGCTGCAATGCACTTGTTGTTGCGTCCTAACAACTTCTGGAAGGCCCATTGAAAGTCCTGTTGAGTGATCATGTCAATGACCTTCGTCACAGCCTCTTTCATCTCATCAATTGTCTCATAACGACAGCCTCTGAGGTTAGGGAATAACCAAAAGTCACAGGAAGCAAAGTTAGGACTATAGGGAGGGTGACGAACGGTCTTGATGCCCGTCTTGGTCAAATAGTCTGTGACAAGGATGGAGGTGTGGAATGGTGCATTGTCCTGGGGGAAATGCCACTGACTCTATTTGAAGAGTGCAGGCCACTTCCGACTGAATCTCTTCCTGAACTACCTTAAAACCTCAACATAGTAATCCTAACCTGTAGCAATCCATATGTTTCTGTGGCATTATTTCCAAGTTTAAAACACAATTTTATTGCATATCGTTCTTCTAAAGTGTCCTCACATCCAGATTGCATTTTTGAAAATCACCATCTGGGACCATCAGGCTTTAGTAGGGTGTATTCCAATTGCTGCTGTAGCTGTTGATTTGAACCTGAAATCATAAAAATTGGTCAGTCATCTTATAAGATGTATAGCAATAAAATTTCAAGAGTATTCTAGAATTTTAAATGTCTGTACAACAAAAGTCTGGGAACTTATTGAAGGCTCTTCGTATATAATACTTGAAAGATGCAGGTATTAGCTATTCTAATTTTGGTATTCATGTTTTTCTCAAATTAATGTATAGAACACTTTTACGGATTAGCTTAGGTAACTATATCGATGATTTTCTTTTGAGTTGACATTGCGGTACAGGTTGATTTTTTCAAAAACAGTCTTTTAGTCTTTTCTTTTTTATTATTTTTTTTCCAGATATCTGTTTGTAATATTTGTTATTACAAATTGAATTATCTGTTTTTCCCCGCCAGAATCAGAGAAATTGGTATAAAAATAAAACATTATATATATATATATATATATATGATATAAAAATATTTCTTATATAAGCATCTGTTTTTTTTACATGCACGTGAATTTTGATGTATTTTTGATCCCAAATTATACAGTCAATAGCTGTTGACAGTGGATACTCCAACCCCTTGGATTTTTTTCTCCGGATATATATATATATATATATATATTACATGACACAAAAGTGTTATACTTTTCAAGTTTCACGAATGTTGATTTCTGGTTTGCTGCAATATAAACTTATGTAATTTAAATCGGGTATTTATCAACCTCTACACAGCGATCAGGATGTGATACAATGACGATTTTTTTAAGTTGAATAAATCTGGTTGGAATTTAGATTTTTTTTTCACTGAGGCTGGCTTCCAAATGAAGGCTAAAGAACTTACTCTAAAGAACACAGTCTTGCCTATGCATTCATTAAGCTAGACGAACACTTTGGTGAGAAACTGACTGTTGCCAAGCACCGCTGAATCTGTGTCTACGCTATCCTGATTTATAATATGCATATACGCTTATATCAATGATACTGAGCACTCAATGACCCGGGATACCGGGGTTCAATCCCAGGTCGAGTCATACTAAAGACTCAAAAAATTGTACCTGTTTCCTCCTTAACATTCCGAAACAAGAGAAAGTGGAACAATCCAAGGAAAGGAGTAGTGCCCTCCCTAATAACTCAGTGTTGTAGCTATTGAAAAAGGAGCCTTTGAGTCACCTTCAGCTACGATCGGACAACATACATCATCAACATATATATATGTGTGTGTGAATGAGTGCTTGTGTGTGTATATATATATATATATATGTGTGTGTGTGTGTGAGAGAGAGAGAGAGAGAGAGAGAGAGTGAGTTGCCCTGTCGGCTGGGGCTGTAGAAACGTTTGAAATATATATGTTTTTGACAATTAAACTGTGTACTCATGCTAAACTGAATTGTTTTAAATAGAACTGATTATTTACATAAAAATGGATTTGGCGTTAAATAACCTACAAAGGTTGATATGCCATAAAACCCAACAAACCAAACTATATATGTCTGTGTAAAGTAAAGTTGGCAACTATATTCGAAGGAGACCCGAAAGCTCCCTTTTCGTTTGCTACAATATCAAGATATTAGGAGAGGGCTATACTCCTTTCCCTGGATTGCTCCACTTACCCTTGCTCCGTACCTAATAATGCTAAGTGTTAATCAAGGATGTATCAAGTATCATTTTGTTGAGTTTTTGGTATGACTCGACCTGGGATTGAACCTCGGTCTCCCAGGCCATTGGTGAGCACTCTGCGCACTAGACCAATCGGCCGGTTCTGGAAATGTATCCGACAATATTGAGAAAAATTGAAAAACAAGTTAATCCACGAAGATTTTAAGATAAAAAAAAACGACCTTTATCCTCCTCCCAAGACCTGATGAAGAAGGCTCATTATAACCGGAACGTTATAGCACCGACTTTCTTTTACACAAAATTCTTCTCTTTGGATTACATTGTTTCTCTCTCTCTCTCTCTCTCTCTCTCTCTATCTTTATATATATATATATATATAAACAGGTTTGGTTGAATACCGCGGATAGTTTCTTTTTTTAAATCTTCAAGTGAAGACGTTCAAGTCGTCTCACTGGTCTTCTTACTTTTGGGTCAACTTGATAAAGAAACAGTTATAAGAAAGTTCCTAATTAACAATATAAAAATCATATATAAAAATAATAATAAAAACCGTTTACAAATCCTCGAAGTACTGACCAAAAGAAGAAGACACTATAAATGAAATAGCATTCACCACCATTTTAAACATATTAAACGTATTCAATAACTAACAACCCATCCCAACAGAATGAACCAAACCTATCAACAATTTATATATATATATATATATATATATATTGTCATCCACAGACAGACTGTTTCGTTCTATCAGAACTCTTCAGTGTGGCTAGACACGCAGGACGCTCGAAGCCGGGATCGAAACCCGTCCAACTTTACGTTAGACTAAGATGTACAACAACAGCAATAATAATAATAATAATAAACACCACTCCGAATGAATATAAAACTCACTGTAAAAAAAAGATGACCAGCGAAAGTGTTGAAAGCGCTTGGGCTAATATAGGGTTCTTTCTTTACCAACTTGACCCAGAAGTAAGAAGACTTGAAAGTCTTCCCTTGAAGATTTTAAAAAAGAAACAATACGCCAGTTTAGATAATTGTTATATTGTCTTTTATGGATTCATTAACGAGATAATCAAACTTGATTTACGAAAATCAATTAACGAAACAAAACACACTTCTTTATAAAAATATATCTCTCTCATTTTATTCTCGAAAGGGGCACACAGTTTGCTGTAGGTTTGAGAGAAAGATGGAGAGACATATACTCAGAGAGGGGACTTTTTCTAGCCCCATATTTTCTTCCTGTACCCACTTGCAAGCCGTATCGTCAGAGATGACACTAACGCCTCAGATCAGCTGCGTATCCCTTGCTCGACCCTCGATTCTAACTGGACTGACTCTAAATCTGACCGTGTGTTCTCATATCACGTAGTTTCCTTCCGGTTAAACACTTGTTCGACCGGCCTACCCTGACGCTCTGCCATCTCCCTGTTTACTAATCACAACGTGACAGCTTTTCAAAGCACACGGGGTCACCAGGAACGAACTTAAAATCCATGTCAACAGTCATTATATCACATAATGATTTGCTGCCTAAAAATACAATATATATATATATATATATATATATATATATATATATGTGTGTGTGTGTGTGTGTGTGTGTGATATTGTCCGTATTAAATAATTAATGATTATTAGATGAATTCTCGGTTCCAGGCAAATGCAAATGGCAACGCTTATATCTTTGTTTTTCAGTCCATAATAAAAAAACCCCCAAAAACAAAAAAACAAATAGAGACAGAGGGATAAAAAAAATGATGAATATGTTATTTCTTGTGATATTTTAACTTTGACTTTTGTTCGAAACCCAGAATTCTAAGAAAAAAGTTATCTTCGTCTTTTATTTCTAGAAAATACTCGAACAAATTGAAAATTCCACAAGTTTCCATTTTTCTCTAGTTTCATTTTGAGACAGACCCTCTTCATTAGCGTCTCTTGACTCAAACAGAGCGCAAAGCAATGATTCTTTGGCCTTGTTTTCTTTTTTTTTTTTCTATTTTTTTATTCTTTAAGTCTTTTCTTTTACACAAATATAGCCGTGATCAATAAAGACCAATTACGAAAAGATTATAATCTTCCCGCTTATTCTACCGACGGAGAGAGATGAAGAGAGAGAGAGGGGGGGAGAGAGAGTGAGAGAGAGTGGGGGGATTAATCCTGATAGTATAAATGACGATCAAAATCACGCACCGGAAGTAATGAAAGTGGCGGGAAAATCACATCAAAGAAAACGAGAAAGACTCTTACGAAACATTTTAAACAATAACAACAATCATATAAAAAAAATGCCTACAAATTTAAAACACAAAGAAATAATTAAAATTTTAGAAAAAATGAAAATGAAATCTTAACTTCAAATTTTAAGTGACGGATTAAAAACATCAAAAAATCCAAAAAAAAAAACAAAAAAAAAGAAGAACGCTTCTTGCAAGAATTAATTCTGGCAATTTGCTCTTGGAGATTTTCGCAAAAGTACAAAAGTGATTATTTTCTAAAGTTCTGAGAAGTATTTTGATTCTTACACTAATTATTTGAACGAGTATCTTGATCTTTTTTGCTTTTATTTCAACTTTCGAACAAGTACATTTCTAGGCCGAGAAAAGAGAGCCAGTATGGATTCTCAAATTAATATGCTGCGCTTTAAGGACAGTCTTATCAGAAAGGAAATCAGAAAAAGTCAAAATCAATCCGACAGTATGAAAAACATAAAAACACGAATGTTGTGGAGGAGCAAGAACCCCACCTACCCACAGAATGGACTGGTCAGAGAACTATTTTGAGCGATGATTGGTCTTGACTATTCTGTTTGTCTGTCAGTCTTTCATTTGCTGGATAAGGATTTGTTCAAGCCAACACAGTATCTTTGTAAAATTTTCATCAAGCTTTTTTTTCAAAGTGCCTTGTTAAAGTCTTCGTAATGCAGCCATACAGTAGCCCTGACAGGGCTACAGCTCAAAGAATAGATATTTTGTTTTATAAGAGAGATCAGATTTTCACATAGTCAATAAACAATCGATAGCAGTTCATGCCTTCTCTTTGAGTATGTTGACATCTATTTCACGAGAAGAGATATTGTTTGCAAAGTATATGAAACGGTGTACTATTTCTGGGGCTAGCAATTCAATGCGGAGATTGCATCATGTCTCACTGCAAAATGTTTCACGCATCTTCTACGAAATTAAAACACATTTGAGCTCCTTTGGTTTGCCTTCTTTTTTAAGGCATATCAACCATCATCGGTTACTTAATCCCGAAATCATTCTTATAGAATGACGTTGTATAGCCGTGATACAACTATACGTATACACATATATATATACAACTATGTGCGGAAACATAATCGACAATAATGACGAACGAACACACTTCTTTAGAAAAATATACCTTTCACACTTTGTTTGCGAAAGTGTTGATATTTCTTGTGTGTGAGAGGTGAGTTAGAAACGGAGACAAACTGCCAAATATTGACCCCAAGTTCCTCTGACCATTACAGCATTATTTTCTCATTCTTGCTGGGCTGCTCAACCGGGGTCACTGAGGGCCCAAGCCCTCTGTCTGGTCTGGTTCTCACTCTGGCATCTTATCTCCAACTCGAACTGAACTGTCTCAAGCTGTCAGTGGCACCTGGTTATATATGCTTCCTGTGGGCGTTGCGTCTGCACTGAATTCAACCACGTCCACAGGTCACGGTGATATTCCGACATCCTCGACCGGATGCACCTGTTTCTTCCGCTTATTTACACTGTTCCCATATACGAGTCAAATAGATCAGGCTGATATCAATTTGAAAACGATTGTGAAATTAATACATACAAATAAGCGTTAAGTGTCGATCAGTTTAAAATCATTGCGTATTTTGTTAATACATTGATGGAACTAATTATAAAGTGTTTACAGTTTGTCTAAATTTCCAGGATGAGGATTGATAATTTCTATCAGTTAATATATTCAGATGTTGTATAGCCGTGATACAACTATACGTATACATATATATGCTGAAACATAATCAACAATAATAACGAACAAACACACTTCTTTAGAAAAATATACCTCTCACACTTTATTCTCGAAAGGGCTACGAAAGGGTTATGTGTGAGGGGTGAGTTAGAGACGGAACTGACTGCAACATATTGACTCCAAGTTCCTCTGGTCATAGCAGCTCTACTTCCTCATTCTGTTGGGCTGCTCAACCGGGGTCCTGAGCGCCCAAGCCCTCTAACTCGAGCTGGTTCTCACTACCTCGAACTGCAACAAACTGACTCCAACTGCCTGACCCTAACTAACTCGAACTGCCTGTGGCACCGGGTTATATAATTGTTTGACATCCATCTGCTTCCTGTGAGCATCGGATTTGCACCGAATTCAACCCGTCCACGGTCAATGTTATATCTTGAAATCTTCGACCGGATGCACCTGTTTCTTGATTGACAGCTGGGTCGAAGGTCAATAGGTTACAATGAGTGTTGTGGTTTGTTTATTATCCAATTGTCTTCATGTTTATTATTACATTTGCAGTATTTCGGTCGATGTAAGTATCTTATCAAACTCGAGAGCCGACACGGAACTTCGAACCGAACCCTTTATTTAATCCACGTGGGGTAGATTGTTTTAATTCCGTTAACCATAACAGGATACAAGAGTTAAGCTATAGTATGTATTCTTTGTTATTTACCTGTAGCTGGGATTGAACCTACAAAGATGTCCGGCCACGAAATGTTGTGTAGATAAAAATAAAGACAGTAGTCTAAATGATAAAAATTGTCAAGCTTCATCTTAGAAATTTAGGAAAATGGAACTATTTTACAAATAACTAAGGGTAATTAGAGAGTTTATGCCTTTGCCAAGGGTGTAAGTGCAAAAAGTGACTATAATAGCGCGACTGGAGTTCGAACTCGCTTACTACGATGTTGCAGTTCAGCATATTAGCCATTATATCTCGAAGACTCTTCTCTTACTTTTTTCTTTTCTTTCTTTTTTTTTTCCCTTATAACAGATGTTTGAATGAATGAATGAATGAATAAATTCCACTTGTCTGCGAGTTTCTAGTAAGAAGATATTTTGTTGCCTTTAGCGAACATCGTCCGTGCTTCCTTAATATTTCCTATATTCGACGCATAGTTCTACGGTTTTATTTCCCAAGAATATCTTTTAACATTATCAGAAAACGATGCTGGAATATGGAAGTTACGCTATCGACAAATCCAGCTACCTGAAGAAAGACGAATTGACAAAGTTCAACATCTCTTCAAGTGGATTAGGTGAAACAACATAGTCTGTTAAGGGGCAACGAGAGCATACCGGACGATGACACTCAGCCGTGGTAGAAGTGCGGTGGCGGTAAACTCTTATGTAAGACGACACTTTTCGTGAATCGGCCACTTTTTCTGCTTTTGTTGGTCGGCTTGCAAGGAAACAGATAAGGTATTACTTAAGCTAGTTTATAAATTTCAGAGGCTTACCATATCCTGAGGAGATAGCACCATCATGATTAAAACAAATGAGTGGTATAAGCATGTAGTATAGGAAAACATAGGATGCAGCATGGTGGATGTGAAGCAAAAAAAATAAATCAAAAAGTAGGTCAACACTGCAGTTTCCCTGATGATGAGTCGACTACCACGATTAGATAGTTCTGTCAGCAAGCTACAAAATATTCATCTATAATGATGGCATTTTTAATAAGAAAAAAAAAAAAAGTCTTCAAAGCATAATATTTACAACAAATCTATCTATATATATATATATATTGAAGAGTGCGATAGAAATACGTGGAAAGTTGTATAAATCAAACACTTATCTCAGATTTAGATATTTGATATTTCGTTCGGGCTTTATTTCATCTTTACGAAATTCTTCAAGACTGAGTCTGTTTTCTGAGTTTTTCTATTTAATACATGTGAGGAGAGAGAAGGGGGTCTGTCAGATTCACTACAAATCTATTTTTCAACATTGAAGAGTGTTTATGTAGGCAGCAAGTTGTTATCAAGGCAAGTTTTTTAAACGTATTCTTGTTATTTTTCTTGTGTCGGGATCAAGTTGGTAAAGGATTTGCCTCATATCTTCTGCCCTAGTGCTTTCGACCATACTTTTGGTTTTCATCACGGGTAGAGTAGTTTTGGGTTTTTTTACTGTTTTAATAATTTGTAGTGTCTTGTTTTCAAAGTCGTCGGTTGGAAAGTTTCCAGCGATTTGTTTTAAAACGTGCGGCTGGGAAAAGCTTTACTAATAGAGTTAGTGATTTTTTGTTATTAAAAATATTTAATATGTTGGTGCCTGTGTTAAATGCTATTTCATTTATGTTTTTTTTTTAATTTTTCATGCCTATTACTTCGAGGATTTGTAATCGTTTTATTATCTTTATATATAATTATTGAATTATGAGAATCTTCCTTACATCGAAAGTTGTAAGTTGTTTGGTGCTATTTTGTGTTTTATAATTAAATGTTGTTTTATGGCGCTATTTTTAGAAAGTTGATTAGTAAGGCAACAAGATAATGTAGTGGTTGTATTACAAATGTAAATATTATTTTTGTTTTTCGGGAGGAATTATATAGAGCATGTGTGTGTGTGTGTGTGTGTGTTAGTAAGGTGTCTGACTTTATTGTAGGCATATTTCCAACAAAAGATGACGGAAAAGGATTCAAAGTTGAGATTTTTATTAGAAATTTACTTAACATCGTTCATCCAAAGTTGCATCAACTGCTTCCGGCACTATCACTCCGGGCCAAAGTGGACCAGGGAGCAATGATAATGTACTCCGTAATGACAATGTACTCCGTAATCCCTAAAGCTTCAGCATTATTGGAGTCTCACCATCCGATTGTTTAGTGTCATATACAGAACACTCTTTGAAGAGGAGACTTTACCCCTCTTCAGAGATGTTGTAGGTGTATTCTGCAACACGGCCCGACAGGGTGATTTCTATTTTTAAAAAATCGGTTACTTTTATGAATCTTTCAACAAAAAATTCTGTTTCAGAATGTGCCATTTATATATTTCCATAAATGCTTTTGTGCTATTTATAGAAAATTGCTAAACACAAAATACACATGATTATTGGTTTAATGGGACATATGATTTTATAAGTTGCAGGAGTTTCATTTTCTTTTTCTTTTTTTCAAAATTAGGATTTTTTAATAGGTTTAGTTTCTTTGTTTTAATGGCATATCAACCTTTGTAGGTTATTTAATTTCAAAGCCATTCTCCTAGAAGAACAATAGGGGTACTATTTAACCCATAGCTGGGAGGATAAGGGGTTCATACTTTTCCCTAGGGTATTTGCCCGAAAGTGAACGTCATAGCGCGACGGGAGTACGAACTCGCTTACTACCATTCTGCAGTTCATCTCTTTAGCCATTACACCATGAGGACCTACCCTCGATTTTTTAATAAACGTAAATATAATCTTATTTTTTTACATATGCGTATAATCGTATTTGTTGAATGTAAATATAGAGTAAGTAAAGATGGCGACTCTTGTCGAGAGTGACCCGAAGGCTCGCTTTTCAATAGCAACTACACCGAACGGTAAGGAAGGGCGCCACCCCATTCCGTGGATTGCTCCACTTTAACCTTGTTCATTACCTTACAGTGCTGAGTGCTAAGCAGGGCGGCATCAAGTATCATTTTTTGAGTCTTTGGTATGACTCGACCTGGGATTGAACCCCGGTCTCTCGGACTTTTAGCGAACACTCAACTCATACAATGTTGTTTAATGAATGTAAATTGTACCAAAAAACATTAATGGGTAGGTCCCAATCCTCATAAGTACGTTGGACACTATCGTGAAGTGGGTTAATATGCTTATTAAGTAGTACACCGCTAGCAGTGGTTTACCTTCTTCACGCCTCTGGCGATTATTGTATTTTATTAATGTTATAAAGATAACCATATCATTTCCAGCCTCTGCTTGGCTCTCATTCAGTAACCTTTAGTTAGATTACAACATAAATAGAATCTTATTTATTAAATGTAAATAGAAACGTATTTATCAAATATAAGTATAATATTATTTAATAAATGTATAATAGAATCTTGTTCAATGAATATAGATAAAATTTTATATAATATATATAAACAAAATCTTATTTTATAAATGAGAATGAAATCTTATTTAAGAAATGTGAATGGAATCTTATTTAGTGAATATAAATAGATTATTATTTAGCAAAATCAGAAATAAAGCTAAGTAGTACCGGGGTTTCCACGTGGTGTAATGGTTAAAGCGATGGACTGCGGAATCGTAGTAAGCGAGTTCGTACTCCAGTCGCGCTATTACATTCCCTTTCGGGCAAATACCCTCGGGAAAGTAATGAACCCCCTTATCCTCCCAGCTATGGGTTAAATAGTACCACTACTGTTCTTCTAGGAGAATGGCTTTGGCATTAAATGACCTAAAAAGGTTGATATGCCATTAACCAAAAAAACCCAAACCAAACACCCCTAGCAGTACGTACCTTCTTCACGCCGCTGGCAAGTTATGTATTTTTCAATGTAAGAAATGTGAATTGAATCTTACTTAATAAATGTATGTAAGTTATTATTTAGCAAAATCATATTTTAATAATTGACACAACTTTCAGAAATTTTAATTTTTGCTGAACAATTTTGTTCATGGCTTGGTTTGAATTGGTTTGCTTTATGGCATATCAACTATTGTAGGTTATTTAATGCCAAATCCTCCTTATACATACATATTAAATATGTGGGGTTTGGTTTGGTTTGGTTTTATGGCATATCAACCATTGTAAGTTATTTAATGCCAATTCCTCTTTATACGTATATATTAAATATATAGGATTTGGTTTGGTTGGGTTTTATGGCATATCAACCATTATCGGTTATTTAATGCCAAATCCTCTTTATAAATATATATTAAATATATAGGATTTGGTTTGGTTGGGTTTTATGGCATATCAACCATTATCGGTTATTTAATGCCAAATCCTCTTTATACATATATATTAAATATATAGGATTTGGTTTGGTTGGGTTTTATGGCATATCAACCATTGTAAATTATTTAATGCTAAATCCTCTTTATACATATAAAAAAAGTAAAGTTGGCGACGTTAGTCGAGGGTGACCCGAAGGCTCTCTTTTCGATAGCTACTACACCGAGGTGTAAGGGAGGGCGCTACCCCTTTCCCTTGATTGCTCCACTTTACCCTTGAGCCTTACTTTATAATGCCGAGTGTTAAGCAAGATAGCCTCAAGTACCATATTTTTGAGTCTTTGGTATTACTCAACCTGGGATTGAACTCAGTTCTCCCGGGCCACTGACGAACACTCTAACCATTATGCCAATGTCCGGTTTTATGCATATATATTACAGATATAGGAATTGGTTGGGTTGGATTTTACGGCATATCAACCATTGTAGGTTATTTAATGCCAAATCCTCTTTATACATATATATCAAATATATATGATTTGGTTTGGTTGGGTTTTGTGGCATATCAACCATTGTAGGTTATTTAATGCCAAATCCTCTTTATACAAATATGTATAAAACATTTATAATTTGTAAACATGTTTTGTTGATAACGTTTTTAAACCTGCCTAAGCTCATTTTTTAACACACAATTAAATATTTTCAAATTTTGCAATGTATCCCTAACAATTTAATTAAATATCCCATATTTATTATACTTGGTTATATGATCAAACAGTTCTATTTCAAACAGTTTAATTTAGCATAAGTCATTTGTTTGTAAAGTTCTATTTGACCCATAGATAAGACCCTATCAGGTTTCCAACCCCGGGTCAGAGCGGACCTGGGAGCAATAGCAATGAAGGGGTACTCCACATTCCCTAAAGCTCCAGCATTACTAGAACCTCATCATCAGATTGTTTAGCGTCATATCTAGGACACTCATTGTGTGAAGCTCTCATCCTTCTGCAGAAATGTAATCGGTGCATTCTACTGCCACAGCCGACTGGCCTGTTTTATTTTCCAATTGCGTTTAAAAATTACCTATATAATGGACTTTTCGTAATAAAAGATTGATCAAATTTCAGTTTGATTAAAATAAAGCCAAACTACTGGACTTATATCTGAAGAATAGAAACAAAGAAGTATTCAGATTGAAAGTTCTCTGAAAAAAGGGGAACAATGAAACTTTTTGCTCAAAATTTGGTTGAATTAAATCAAGATCATCATCTCGTGTCCTTAGCATGGATTTCACTGACCCTCTCTCGCTACTCGTCTCGATCGTCCATCGCTCCCAGTAGGTCTTCCAGGCTATATCATGTATCAGTACAGAGTCGTTGTTGAAATATAATAGCTGGTCACCGAACCATTGCTCGTTCGTGTGAGGGGGTCCACAGGCGTACATCACTTATGAGTTCGTCGTTAATTCTCCAGCACTGACTTGTTCATTTAATCAGGCGGTTTTCGAGAGGGGTGGTTGGTGGCCGCACTGCTGTTGCTTTTTGGAATGTTGCCTCCAGGATTTGTTCAATATAGCTTTTAAGCATTCTTGTGGGATTGCGGTCAAGCTTTCTCTCCATACGCTTAGAAAACGTCCACGTGGTGTATCCATATAGCAGTTCTGACGCGACCGCTATTAGGAAAAAACTTTTATTTTATCGGTTAAATCTGACTTCCATTTGACCGATCATCTATCGATAGCTGTCTATGCTTTTGCTAGTCACGTGTTGATTTCATTTTCAGTTGATGAGACGCTGCTTTAGAGGTTAGTGAATCGCCATTTAGTATAGAGATATTGCCTCTTCAGTTAAAACATTTATTTTGTTTTGTCTGCGTTCACATGGAGCCCTATGCCTCTTGCTGCCCGTTCCAGACCATGTAGCAGGGATTCGTCTAGGGCGGGTGAATTTGCCAGAAGCGCTATGTCGTCCGTGTAGTCCTTGTCCGTAATAGTTTGAGCGGGATATCGTCTACTTCTTGCCTTTGCCAGCGTAAAAAAATGTGTTAAAAGAAAGTTGAATTACAGGACGTATATAGAGAAAATGGAAACAAAGAAATATCAAATGCGAAACTGCAAAAAAAAAAAAAAAAAAAAATTGGGATTTAAAGAAGGACGAATTACAGGACTTATATCGAGAAAATGGAAACAGCCGAGAGGGTTAAATAAGATCGGTCTATAGAACTTTTCCAAGAGAATAGAAATAAAGAAAAATCAAACGTGAAATTCCTTAAAAATAAATAAAATAAAGATAAATAAATAGATACATACAAGAAGCAATAAAACCTTTTTATCAAATGTTGGTTGGATTAATAGAAAGTCGGACTATAGGACTTGTACATGATACCAAACAATAAGAGAGGAAGAAATATTGATCAAACTTTGGTCGGATTAAAGATGATTGTGTAGGTTCACATGTTCTTTTCTCTTATTTTTTTTCGGATAGCAACCTGATAATGTTTAATGATTTTTTTAGGCAAAAAACAATATCAAAATAATGAGCTCCAACCATAAACCGCCTTCAATTCGATCCATTCTCGTTGTATTTGTTCTATTCTTTAGACTAATTCAGCCGAGACGAGATTAAACAGTATGTAAATAGAATACTAGACAAAAGTAAATCCATAAAAAATAACTGTCGACTTTTCAAGTGCGTGATTCATTCGATGACCTTGCTTTCCTCAACTTTCAATCATAGAAGGTTCCCTTATCACAGCTGAGTAATTAAGTATTTGGCTATACTGAATAAAAATCAACAGGGGCGGTTTTAAGGAAATGCTCATCGGTGGACCTGAACACATAAAAATATTTATTCACTCTCTCTCAAAAAAAAAAAAAAAAAGAAGAAAAATGTTGATTATCAAATACAAGGCGGTATCAGTAATACATGCTGTTTGGTCACTATTTTGAGAGTGAATTAGTATGGGATACCTGAAACACGTCTTTCAATATGAGGAAGCCGGTGAATACGCATTAAATGGACCAAAGAACCTGAGCTGGTATAAGGCCATCAGGAGACATGCTTGCTTGATTTGATAAACATCTTGATCGGACCATTCAGTTTCTCTTGTCAATATCTAACAGTCTGGTCATAAAACGCAAATCAAACGATCCGAGAGTTGTATGAAAGTATGAACCCACTACTCACCACACATAGACGTAAATGTTACGTTGAACGCTGCGAAGGGATTTTTTAAAATTTAATCGAACATCAATCAATTCCATATCGGCACAGAGCTGTTGTAGATAGGTTCTAGCTGGTCGTCCTACTTGTAATCGTCCATGTGAAGGAGTCCACAGGAGTATATCGCTTACGAGTTCTTCCTTAATTCTCAAGAAGTGTCCCGCCTGACTAGTTCGTCTAACTTGGATAGTTTTCGTGATGAGTGGTAGGTGGCCGTACAGCTGCTCCTTTGTAGGGTGTTGCTTCCAGGACTTGTTCAATACAGCTCGCTGTATTCTTGTGTTATTTTCGTCAAGCTTTTTCTCCATACGCTTAGTTAGCGTCCATGTATTGTATGCACATAGCAGTAACGACACGACCGCTGTTCGGTAAAAACTGCGTTTTATTTTATCGGATAGGTCTGACTTCCATATGATCTCATAGATGCACATGTAGCGATATGTACGTAAGACTCTCCCCCACTTCTCTCTCTCTTTCTCTTCTAAAATGCTGTAAATGCCACTGAACCGATTTGAAGAGTGCTCGCCTTTTCCGACGGAATCTCTTCCTGGACTCCCTTAAAACCTCAACATAGTAACCCTAACCCTAATCCTTTTGCCAATCAACTCTGGTCTATTGACTTCCTTACAACTTCCACATCTCTCATCATCCCTCACAGACTCCCTGCCTTCCTTGAATCTCTTATGCCACTCAAAAACTCATGCTCGATTCATGGAAGACGGTCGAAAAGCAGCCTGAAGCATTCCATACGTTTCTGTGGCATTTGTTCCAAGTTTAAAACAGAATTTTATTGCATATCGGTCTTCTAAAGTGTCCTCACGTCCAGATTGCATTTTTGAAATTCACCAGCTGTGACAATCAAGCTTTAGTAGGGTGTATTCCAACTGCTGCTGTAGCTGTTGATTTGAAGCTGAAATCATAAAAATTGGTCAGTCATCTCATAAGATGTATAGCAATAAGATACTGAATTTTCAAGAGTCTACGCCAATTTGAAATGCGTGTACAAAAAAGTCTGGAAACTTATTGAAAGTTCCACGTATATATAAATAAGAAATTAGTTTGTATGTAATTTCATTTTTAATTGAGTTACAATTAATTTGAATGCCCACTGGAATTGCTTTTGCTTCTACACAGTTAAACGGTATCAAATATTGCTATGTATCTGTAACAATTTGATTAAACATCCGTCATTTGTTTAAACGCAGTTAAATGGTCAGAGTTGTATTTGCTCACACATTTTAAAAGTCAAACAGTTCTATTTGACCCAATGATAGAACCCGATCAGGTACTACCACTCCGGGTCGGAGTATACAATGTAGCAATGGCAATGAAAGGTTACCCCGCTTTCTCCAAAGCTCCAACATTACTGGAGCCTCACCATCAGCTGACTTTGTGTCATATCCAGGACACTCGTAGCGGGATGGAGGGCTTACCCCTATACAGAGATGAAGGGCGAAAAAAAGGAAAAGTGGTACCGCTTTAGGGTTATTATAACTAATTATTGACAAATATTATTACTAACTATTGAGTATTTTTATTACTAACTAGCTGTACCCGGTCACGTGATGCTGTGGCTCAGTTTGTTTAAATGGAAAAAAAAAGAAAATGCATGTTTCTAATATGTTTAATTTTCCAATACTTAAATAATCTATATAAATAAAAATGTAAATGTTTGTTACTAACCGATAATCTCCAGTTTTATACCACTAATTGGTTTAACAATTTCTGAGAGTATTTTCTTCGAATTCAGCTGTGTTTCTATATACTTATTATCCAAGTATTGGAAAATTAAACATATTAGAAACATGCATTTTCTTTTTTTTTTCCATTTAAACGAACTGAGCCGCAGCAACACGGGGCCGGGTACAGCTAGTAAGTATATAAAAACACTCCTGAATTCGAATAAAATATTCTTTGAAAATTTTAAACCAATTAGTGGTATAAAACTGGAGATTATCGGTTTGTAACAAACATTTACATTTTTATTTATATAGATTAGTGACTATTTTTGGTTTCAAATTTATTCAGCTCAAATACGTTGTTTGGACCTCAACTGAGAGGTAAGATCGCACCCTACCGAGTGTTAAGGATATGATATTAACCATTTGATAGTGAGGCTCCAATCCAGACGCTTTCATGAATTTTAAGTACCTCTTCATTGATATTACTTTCAAATCCACTCTCATCCGAATTAATTGTACCTACTAGAGTAGCATCTGTGAGTTACCTAGAACAACTCAATCATTGTTATACTTGAAAACAGTTAACTGTGTGTAAACGAATGAATAGTGTTGAATAGAATTATTAGTGTTATACAGCGATTCTTGAAACTATTTTGGGTCCTGGGTATGACATTAAACTGTATCTGGGAGCGAGGCGCCAATCTCAGAGTTTACAGAATGTTGCTTATCCCTTCGTTACCATTACTCCCAGGTCCACTCTTACCCAGAGCGATAGTACCAGTGAGGGTCCTAAAAACGGATCAAATTGACCTATTTAATCGCTTTAACAATGCGCAAACTAAGAATGAATATTAAGTATTGGCCTAGTGGGTAGAGTGTTCGCCAATGGTCCGGTAGACCTGGGTTCAATCCCAGGTAACGTCATACTAAAGACTTTAAAATGGTACTTGATACATCCTTGCTGAACACTCAGTAATATAAGGTACGTATCAATGGTAAAGTGTTATATAATAGCCGAGGGATTTCGGTTCATGCTTTTAAGTTTAGTTAGGCTGAGAACCTTTCGGCTCAGTACATGGGTTAGTTCGGTACAACATTGGGGCAGGTGTTAACGCGGGTGCGCGCGGGCGGATGGAGGTGTCACTCAGATGTCATAATAGTCCGAGACGAAAGGGGGTGACAGTGTGCGGGTGACGTCACGCACCGGAAGCGCGCGGAGGTTTGTGTGAGATTTGAAGAAAGTAAGAGTCGGGTACTAGACGCCAAACGAGAAGGATCGACTTTTGGAGCTTGCAGGTGCGAGGCGAACTTGCGCCCTATGGGGGGCCGCTCGAGACGGAGGCCAAATGAATAAGACAGCATAGAAGATTGTGTCTCTCCTCCTTACGTCGAAACCTTTAACTGAAAGTTAATAAAAAGGTTTCGCACCTGAACAAGAAGTCGTTACGTGTTTTCGAATTCCGAGATTCCTATATTCTATTGTTATGAAAATTCGATGTCCATTTCACCCATTTCACACATGGCCATATTCGTGTATATGGCTACGCAACAAAAGGAGTGGTCCTCTCCCCTACACTTCGGTGTAGTAGCTATTGAAAAGGGAGCCTTCTGGTTGCCTTCGACTAAAGGGAGACAACTTAGAATTACAAGTGTTAGATAAGAATACTTGAAACTATTTAACAGTGTATAAGCAAAGGACCAGTATAAAGTAGAACTATTATTATTTCTTTTGTTGTTTAATGCATATCTACTTTCTTGGGTTATTTCATGCCAAACCCATCCTTCTAAAAGTGTGGTACTATCTAACCCATTGCGGAGAAGATAATGGGGTTCATTCCTTTCCGAATGGTATTTATCCGAGAGTGAACCTAATAGAGCGACTAGATTTCGAACTTGCTAACTACGATTCTGCAGTCCAGCGCGTTAACCATTACACTCCCAGTAAATAAGGAGATAAGTACTAAAAGTGATGAGCATCAACACATTAGACCATTTAGTTGTTAGCAAATGAACTCTGCCGCGTTTAAAAATGATGTCACTCGGAAACAATTCGCTTAAAAATCATATATATAAATAGGAATTGGCATTAAATACGCAACACAGGGTTAATATGCTGTCAAACGCAGAACCACACACACACACACACGCACACATTTTTTTTTAAATTGGACCAAACATTAATCAAATTTATCTTTTCTTGTCCAAAACAGGGAATATGAAGTACCCCAACTAGTGATAAATTATTTAAAGAATGAGAGACAATTAGTGGTCACCAATGTCGTCTAGGAGGAGTAGGGTTAATATCTAATATTTCTATTACAACTAATTGGAAAGTTCGTGAGTACTTTTATTGCTATTTTCGTTGTTATTATTGTCTCCATGGAGATTGATATGAATTGAGTATCGATTTGTCACACCCAGAGAGAGAGAGAGAGAGAGACAGAGAGAGAAACAAGGAATAATAGAATGATGATGGATGGGAACAGTTACAAGTACCTGTCACACCCGTTGGATGATGCACGCGTTTCAGTGACTTCAAATAATTGTTGTTGTTTTTTCCCACTTTTAATGATAAATGATAATGAAAATATTACCTGGAAAGTATGCATAGAGACACAAAGAGACATAAAAAGAAAAAATATTAGATAGATAGATAGATAGATAGTAAGACAAAACCTGATATATACATATATATATATATATATATATATATATATATATATATATATATATATATATATATATATATAAAGAGAGCGAGAGGGTAGGTTGGTTGGCTGATTGCCTGGGTTTTATGCCATATCAACCCTTGTATATTATTTAATACCAAATCCATTTTTATACAAATAATAAGTTCAATTTCAAACAATTCAGTTTAGCATGAATACACAGTTTAATTGGCTAAATCATTTCTATTTCAAGCTATTCAGTTTAGTTAAAAAGTTCTAATTCACGCAATTCAGTTTAGAATTTTTATAGTTTTCGTCCACACACTGTTAAATGTCAAAACAGTTTTCTTCCGAATAATTCAATTTAGCGTTGTACAGTTTTGATGTCAAAAACAGTTCTATTTCAGAGAATTCAGTTTAGCATAAGTACACAATTTAGATGTGAAATAGTTCTATTTCATGCTATCCAGGTTAGCATGAGTACGCAGTTTGTATATCAAAACAGTACTCTTTCAGGTAATTCAGTTTAGCATAAGTACGTAGATTAGTTCGACAAGACATATAGATAGCCAGAGTGGACCTGGGAGCAATGGAAATGAAGGGGTACTCTTTATTCCCCAAAGCTCCAGCATGACTGGAAGTTCATCGCATTGTTTAGTGTCATATACAGGAGACTCGTTGAAGGGGGACTAACCCCTACGCAGAGGCACAGTGTGTATATTCTACAGCCCCAGCCGACTAGATCTAACGAACTGAGCACTCCGGTCTCTGTTCGCGTAAATGTAAACAAAGGAAAATTAAAACATATACGTTAAAATTCCTTCGCTTAAGATAAGACCCCTGATAGCTGTGAAGTATGTTATCCAGCTGACGTAAAAATAGTCGGTTTTCGATCCCAACTTTAAGTATCTCGCGTGTTTAGCCACACTGACGAGTTGTGATACAACGAAAAATTATGGCTGTGAATGATTATAAATGTATATATATATTTCTCTCCTGCTTACTCCCTATTTCTTTATTATGCAACTATTTGTAACGTTGGACAAATCATGACATAAGAGGAAAACAATGAAAGTTATCCTAAATAAAAGAAATGATTAATAAAAACTAATTTAAAGAAGAGATTTTGGAGCATTTCGCATAAATTGGAGTAAATAAGGATTGATTGATCGTTATATAATGACATAAACCTTCTCGTGTTAATTAATGCCAAATCAACCCTTTTAGAAGCATATCAGTGATGGTATTTATCCCATAGATCAGAGGATAAAGGGTTCATGCCTTTCCCAAGGGTATTTGTCCGAAAGTGAACGTATTAGCCAGACTGGAGTTCGAACTTGCCTACTCCAATTTCGCAGTCCAGCTCTTTAAGCATTAAACAAGTTGAAAAAAAGCGAGTCTGCGTTTTATATGTTATTTTATTTTTACTAACCCCATCGGAGGGGCAGGATGTGACACTGACTCAATTTTTAAGTGGAGTCTAACTGGTTTTCCTTCTCCTCGACTGGTTGCTATACCGAGGTTAAATAGTCCAGACTGCCCAACTACATTCTCCTGGCTAAAATGAGAACAGTTTTATTCATACCTTTTTCAACAGGTATAAGAATTCTGTGAATTTCAAACAGACCAGTTCAAGATTTGAACTCGTGTCGCCGTCACAAGTTCCAACGTCGATAAATAACCATTACACTACGGCCGCCTCTTTGGTTTTATAGTATTGTAATTAGAAAAAATACTAGATTCATTTTTTTTCTTTTTTGTTATGTATCTTAACTAACATTTTGAAATCTTTAAATTTAAATCTAGATTAGATTAGTTTCCAATTATGTCTGAATAATGTGTTATTTTCATCGCCAATTTTTATACTCGTAAATTTGCTTTTTGATTGATTGCTATGTTTCATTCCCGGATTTCTTTTTATTACATCCTGAAAACTGAATAGACTTTCGCTTCTACCATGTTTGATATGGCGATTTCTATTTTTATTGTTAATATTTTTAATCGTTTTTGAAGTGATTGTGTCTGTTTTGATTTTGAGGTTGTTTAAGTTTTTTTGTGGCTGAATCATTCGGTATAATAATGTATGTGTCATAGATTATTATTAGAAAAGTTGTCATTGGATATGTGAATTTTAAAAGCTTTTTAGCACTTTTCATAAAGTGTTTATTGCACATTCAGCTGGGGCTGTAGAATACACTGACTGCACCTCTGCAGAGGGGTAAGAACCCCGCCCCAAACGATTGTCCTGGTTATGACACTAAACAATCTGATGGTGAGGTTCCAGCAGTGCTGGAGCTTTAGGAAATGCGGAGTACCCCTTTATTACCATCGCTCCCAGGTCCACTCTGGCCTTGAGTGGTGGCACCTGATAGGGCCCTATCTATGGGTTAAACAGAATTAACAACATACTTATGCTAAAATGAATTGTTTGAGTAAACTGAATAGCTTGAAATAGAAATGTTTTTGACAATTAAACCGTACTTACTTTCAAACTGCGTGCTTATGCGTAACTGAATTATTTCAAATAGAACTGTTTTTCGACATTAAAACTGTATCTACACTTAACTGAATTGTTACATATAACTGTTTAAATAGTTTGAAATGGAAATGTTTTTGACAATTAAACTGTGTACTTATGCTAAACTGAATTGTTTTCAATCATCATCATCATCATGTCGTGCCGCTAGCACGGATATCCCTGACCCTCTCTCGCCACTTCTCCTTATCATTCATCGTTTCTGGCAGGTCTTCAGGGCTATATCCCGTATCCTCACAGAGCTGCTGTATGTATGTTTGAGCTGGTCGTCCTGCTCTTGCTCGGCCAGATGTGGGGGTCCATAGGAGTACATCACTGATGAGCTCGTCCTTGCTTCTACAGCAGTGTCCTGCGTGTCTGGTTCATCTCATTTGTATAGTTTTCATAATAGGAGGCAAGTGGCTGTATAGTTGGTGTCTTGTGGGGTGTTGCCGCCAGGACTTGTTCAATATTGCTCTCAACATTCGTGTGTAATTGCCGTCTAGCTTCTTCTCCAGCCGTTTAGTTAGCGTCCAAGTAGTGCATCCATACAGCAGTATCGATACGACCGCTGCCTGGAAGAAACTGCGTTTCATTTTATCGGTTAGGTCTTATTTCCATATGATCGAGAGACTATCGACAGCTGTCCACGCTTTCGTTCGTCGTGTGTCGATGTCTTTTTCGGTTGATGAGACGCTGCCTCGTAGGTAGGTGAATTTGTCTACTAGTTTCAGAGAGGCTCCGTCTAGTGTGGTAATGTTGCCTGTTTGGTTGTAACACATACATTCAGATTTTGTGTGCATTGACAAGGAGGCCAAACCTACAAAGGTTGATATGCCATAAAACCCAACAAACCAAACCAAACTATAAAGTATTTAGCATATTAGAATTGTAAGAAGTTCTCTATTTAGTCAAGTTCATCATGAAGAAAATTTGAGACTGTGAATCCTAAAAGATCTAAGAAAAATAATTTTGACTATTCCATTGTTTTAATCTTGGGGTTACGATGTGAGTAATATGTGTATAGTCATTTTTATTAGTGGATTGATCCTATTTACCTAACCCCTCCGCTCGGGCAGGATATGACACAAGGTCAATTTTTTAAGCGGAGTTTAACAGGTTTGAATTCAGAGTTTTCCTTCTCCTAGACTAGTTGCCTCATCAAGGCTGAAGAACCTAGTCTGTCCTACCCATAGCTGGAGGGAGAATAATTCTATTCATACCTTTCCCAAGGGAATTAGTGCTATGCGAAATGCAATCAGTCTCGTCCAGGATTTGAACTCGTGTCGCCGTGTCCATTTCCTACGACGATAACCATTACACCACGGGCACCTCCATTTATTGGTGGATTAATGATTAAATTTCAATTCTAATTTTTTGCTATTACATACCGGCTCATTGGCCTTGTAGGTAGAGTGTTCACTACTGGTCTGGGAGACCTGCGTTCAATCCCTCGTCATTTCATACCAAAGACTTTAAAAATGGTACTTGATGTCTCCCTGCTTATCACTCAGCTATAATAGGTACTATCAAGGGTATAGTGGAGCAATCCAGGGAAAGGAGTAGCGCCCTCCCCTACACCTCGGTGTAGTAGCTATAGAAAAGGGGGCCTTCGGGTCGCCCTCTACTAAGGTCGCCGACTTTACTTTTAGTATCTTGCAATTTTCTTGAAGCATTGCGCAAATTATTTTTTTTCATTGTATTGTATTAATTTAGAGGGTTTATTGCAATGCGAAATAATAATTGTTAGAGTCTAATTAGTTTCAAAGTAAAAATTTCATCGTCAGAGACTTTTAAAAAATGAACACGATGTTGGATGTTCAAATTTTGTGGACGATGTAACTATGGTGCCACGTGGTGTGTTTGAATGCCCTGCGGAACAGACGTGATTTCAGTTGTCTTAATTTTCTTTCTGGACGTTGTAAAAATGGTGTCATCAGGTGTGTTAGACCGCTATGATGGGTGTTGTAACCATGGTGCTACGAGGGGTATTTAAATGCCATGCGGAAGAGACGTGATTTCAATTGTCTTAATTTTCTTTTTGGGCATTGTAAAAATGGTGTCATGAGGTGTGTTAGAACGCCATGTTGGGTGAAGTAACGATGGTGCTACGAGGGGTGTTTAAACGCCATGTTAAATTGACGTGGTTTCAGTTGTACTAATCAATTTCATTTCATTTAATTATATTTTTTCTTTTAAAATTAAATATGTGTTTAAAATTTACATGTTGATTAATGCTATATTCCGTATTAATTCCGAACTTACTGAGGGTGTAACTTAGCTATCAATAAAATCTCCTTAAATCTGATATTGTTGCTATTATTTATTTATTTCATTTCTCCGAAGAAGCGCTTGAGGCACCAGGTAATAAAACTACCCATACAGTTGTGGGTTAGAGTCTGGGAGGACGGCTTCCAACGGCTCAAGGACTGTGTCAGTCTCGCCAGTGATCCGGAAGTCGAGTCAAGCATTCTCAAGACTGACAACCACCAAGATACAACCTAACTGAACAAAACCGGGTACCACAACACGGTTAGTCAAGAGAAAAGTAGCTGGGACATATATATATATATATAGCCATTCATAGACTGACTTTTTCGTTGTATCACAACTCTTCAGTGTGGCTAGACGTGTTGGGCACTTGAAGCTGGGATCAAAACACGCCAAACTTTACGTTAAACTTGATATCATACCGTTCAACCAACAAGCGAATCACGTCTGCTCTGGAATTATAAGATATTAAGTAGTAGCTTTCGTTTTGTTTACATTTATACCTTATATATATATATGTGTGTGTGTGTGTGTATGTGAGTGTGTGTGTGTGTGTATGTTTGTATGTGTGCGTGTGCGTGTGTGTGCGTGTGTTGAAAAAGACATGTGAAAAAGATATGCCATAACCCCTTTCACCCAAACCCCTCCCAACCTTTTTCTTATCAGCTCCCTAAAATCTATCTCCACTTACAAAATAAATCCCTCTCAGTTATTTAGCTACAACTATACCCCCTCCACCATCTTATCAATTCTCCTCACATGCATTTAAAATAGAAAAACTCAGAAAACAGTCTCTATCTGAAGAAGTTAGAGATGAAATAAAGCCTAACAAAATATCACACGTGAATTTTTGAGTTGAGTGTTTGATTTTTCCAACTTTCCACACATTTCTATCATATATATATATATATATGTGTGTGTGTGTGTGTGTGTGTATGTGTGTATAAGTATGAGCCACTTTTTCTTACATTACCATCTGGTGATTGTGTACTTGAAAAACTTCAGGCAACGGACATCAGGAGTCGATAAGTTGAATATTGTATATTTCATACCTCTTTTGTCATGATAACACCGATCGTCTTTTTTATGCAGATAGTTAATAAGAACCAGGCATCTGGCCAATCGTCAACTAGATAACCTCAGAGAAACGCAGAAAAGGAAACAGCAATATACTAAATAATAAAGTAATCCATACGAAGCCATTAATAGAATCTGTTCCGTTGTACCTTATTCATAATTTTAGGATCAATCTATGCTACAAACACCTAAAGTCAACCGAGTCATTCATTAGCTTCACAATTAGAAAAAAATTCCATTTACTACGAATCAAATTGCGGAAGCAAATATGTCATGTATTTCCTGGGTGACGAAGAAAACGTCATAGAGAGCCTGGAGTTCGAACTCGCTTGTTACGATGTCACATTCTAACACGTTAACCACAACACGACAGAGATCTACCCCTTTAGATATGCTGATGCATAAATATCAACATATTATCTACATATGTTCGAATAGAATCATCAGGTTATGACTTATATAGTAATATAGACGAATCTGATTATTATTTTACATACGTTTCAGCAAAAGTATCAAGATATTATATTGAACGTATTGCGACAGAAATACCAGAATATCGTTTTTTATATTCTACCACATCAGAATACAATTTCCTACATCATCATCATCATGTCGTGCCACAGGCAGGGATATCCCTGACTCTCTCTCGCCACTTCTCCCTATCGTTCATCGCCTCTGGCAAGTCTTCCGGGCTACATCCCGTATCCTCACATAGCTGCTGAATGTATGTTCAAGCTGGTCGTCCTGCTTTTGCCCGGCCATCCATTCACAGAGGGAAGATGGAACTAATCCTACTAGCATACGGCCTACCAAAAGAAACCGTAGCAGCAATAACGATTCTCTATAGAAACACCAAAGTGAAAGTACGTTCACCAGATGGAGACACAGAATACTTCGACATTATAGCAGGAGTACTACAATGGGACACGCTAGCCCATAACTCTTTATCATCTGTCAAGACTACGTGCTTAGAAGATCGATTGATAAAATCAGAGAGAACGGCTTCGAGCTGACAAAGAAAAGGAGCAGAACGTGCCCCGCAAAAACAATTACTGACGCCGACTACGCAGATGACATAGTGATATTGGCAAATATTTCCAACATAGTGATACCGAAATATAGGGATACTATTTAGAATAAATGAGAAGAATTATCGGGATATTATTTGACACAAATTACAAGAAATATAAGGATATTAATTAGCACAACCAAAAAATATCAGTGTCTTTTTTGC
The DNA here is from genome assembly GCA_963585895.1 of Sepioteuthis lessoniana. Classification (NCBI taxonomy): domain Eukaryota; kingdom Metazoa; phylum Mollusca; class Cephalopoda; order Myopsida; family Loliginidae; genus Sepioteuthis; species Sepioteuthis lessoniana. The sequence goes on from OY757935.1 coordinate 7,845,098, forward strand.
ACAAATTAGAAGAATTATCAGAACATTATTCGGCACAACTTACCAGAATTTTTATGATGATTTTTAGCAAAAATTATTTTTAAAATATCAGGGTCTTATTTAACACAAATTACAAGAATTATCCGGATATTATTTGTCACAAGTAGTGCATCCATATAGCAGTATCGATACGACCGCTGCCTTGTTCAATATTGCTCTCAACATTTGTGTGTAATTGCCGTCTAGCTTCTTCTCCAGCCGTTTAGTTAGCATCCAAGTAGTGCATCCATATAGCAGTATCGATACGACCGCTGCCTTGTTCAATATTGCTCTCAACATTTGTGTGTAATTGCCGTCTAGCTTCTTCTCCAGCCGTTTAGTTAGCATCCAAGTAGTGCATCCATATAGCAGTATCGATACGACCGCTGCCTTGTTCAATATTGCTCTCAACATTCGTGTGTAATTGCCGTCTAGCTTCTTCTCCAGCCGTTTAGTTAGCATCCAAGTAGTGCATCCATATAGCAGTATCGATACGACCGCTGCCTTGTTCAATATTGCTCTCAACATTCGTGTGTAATTGCCGTCTAGCTTCTTCTCCAGCCGTTTAGTTAGCATCCAAGTAGTGCATCCATATAGCAGTATCGATACGACCGCTGCCTTGTTCAATATTGCTCTCAACATTCGTGTGTAATTGCCGTCTAGCTTCTTCTCCAGCCGTTTAGTTAGCATCCAAGTAGTGCATCCATATAGCAGTATCGATACGACCGCTGCCTTGTTCAATATTGCTCTCAACATTCGTGTGTAATTGCCGTCTAGCTTCTTCTCCAGCCGTTTAGTTAGCATCCAAGTAGTGCATCCATATAGCAGTATCGATACGATCGCTGCCTTGTTCAATATTGCTCTCAACATTCGTGTGTAATTGCCGTCTAGCTTCTTCTCCAGCCGTTTAGTTAGCATCCAAGTAGTGCATCCATATAGCAGTATCGATACGACCGCTGCCTTGTTCAATATTGCTCTCAACATTTGTGTGTAATTGCCGTCTAGCTTCTTCTCCAGCCGTTTAGTTAGCATCAAAGTAGTGCATCCATATAGCAGTATCGATACGACCGCTGCCTCGAAGAAACTGCGTTTCATTTTATCGGTCAGGTCTGATTTCTATATGATCGAAAGCCTATCAATAGCTGTCCATGCCTTTGTTAGCCGTGTGTCGATGTCTTTTTCGGTTGATGAGACACCGCGTCCTAGGTAGGTGATTTTGTCTACCAGTTTCAGAGAGGTTCCGTCTAGTGTGGAGATGTCGCCTGTTTGATTATAGCACACATATTCAGTTTTGTGCTCATTAACATGGAGACCAATGCCTGCGGCGGCTTGTTCCAAACTATGCGGTACTGTTTTGGCTTGGTTGGGTGTATTCGCCAGTAACGACTGGAGAAGAAGCTAGACGGCAATTATACAAGAATGTTGAGAGCAATGAACGATAGGGAGGAGTGACGAGAGAGGGTCAGGGATATCCGTGCTACCAGCGTGACATGATGATGACGATGATGACTTAATTATAAGAATATCAGAATATTGTTGGGCACAAAGCTGGCTCATTGGTCTAGTGTGTAGAGTGTTTGCCAATGGTCTGGGAGACATGGGTCAATCCCAGGTGGCCTCATACCAAAACTTTAAAAATGGTACTTGATACCTCCTTACTTAACACTCAGCAATATAAGGTGCGTATCAAGGATAAAGTGGAGCAATCCAGGGGAAGGAGTTGCTCCCTCCCCTACACCTTGGTGTAGTAGCTATTGAAAAGGGAGCCGTCTGGTCACCCTCGACTAAAGGGAGACAACTTTACTTACTTTACTTAATAGGCACAAATTACAAGAATTATCAGGATATGAGTAACCGTTTTACTTTAGATTAAATAACAAAAGACTGGGAATCAAATCTATGGATAACAGCAAATGAATTAATCGGAAAATATCTCCGCTCAAACTGACACGATTTTAGCAGAAATGCAAGGATCACCATCATAGAATAAATCGTATAGCTTTTGTAAACAGCTAAATGTCAAAAGCAGTTCTATTTCTAACAATTCAGATTAGCATGAGTACACACTTTCAATATCAAAAGCAGTTCTATTTCTAAAAATTCAGTTTAGCATAAGTGCACACATTCAATGTCAAAAGCATTTCTATTCAAACAATTCAGTTTAGCATAAGTACACACTTTCAATGTCAAAAGCAGTTCCATTTCAAACAATTTAGTTTAGCATAAGTACACAATTTACTTCTATTTGACCCATACATAGGACCCTATTAAGTGCTATCCCTCCGGGTCAGAGTGGACCTTGGAATGATGACAGTAAAGAGGTACTCCGCATTTCCCAAGGCTCCAGCATTACAGAAGCCTCTCCATCAGATTATTTAGCGTCAAATACAGGACGCTCGTTGGGGGAGTCATATCCCTCTGTAGAGGAGCAGTCAGACGACTTGGCAATATTGCTATAGGGCCCATAGCATTCAACAAGTAAATCCTTCAAATAGACCCCGGTTCAATGCACACAAAACTGAATAGATGTCCTATAATCAAACAGGCGGAACTTCTCTGAAACTGGTAGACAAATTCACCTACCTAGGAAGCAGCGTCTCATCAACCCAAAAAGACATCGACACGCGGCTAACGAAGACATGGACAGCTATCGATAGACTATCGATCATATATAAATCAGACCTCAGCGATAAGATGAAACACAGTTTCTTCCAGGCAGCGGTCGTATTGATACTGCTGTATGGATGCACTACTTGGACGCTAACTAAACGGCTGGAGAAAAAGCTAGACGGCAATTACACAAGAATGCTGCGCGCAATATTGAACAAGTCCTGGCGGCAACACCCCACAAGGCACCAACTATACGGCCACCTGCCTCCCATCACGAAAACTATCCAAGTTAGACGAACCAGACATGCAGGACACTGCTGGAGAAGCAAGGACGAGCTCATCAGTGATGTACTCCAATGGACCCCAACATACGGCCGGGCAAAAGCAGGACAACCAGCTCGAACATACATTCAGCAGCTATGTGAGGATACGGGATGTACCCCTGAAGACCTGTCAGAGGCGATGAACGATAGGGAGAAGTGGCGAGAGAGGGTTAGGGATATCCGTGCTAACAGCACATGATGATGATGATGATGATGTTCCTTGAATTTTCAAAATAAATGTGTTGTATGCCTAAATTCCTAAGTGCTATATTCACTAATTTCATGCTATTCCAACACCACAGCATTCTAATGTGAAGCTCTCTCCACACCCAACTTTTTTCCTATTTGGGTTATAGAAACTTACGTGTCTACATTTGAGTATCAGCTCACTTCGTTTGTTCAATAGTCGCCTACTGTTCTTAAAATTGATAATAACAATTTTCTTCTTCTATATAGAGGCTGGAATCTCGCGTGTCTAGCCAAACAGAAGAGTTGTGATACAACGAAACAGTCTGTATGGGGATGACAATATATAGGCTCCTCTTCCTCTCTAGTGATAGAAGTAGTGGTTGCCACTAGCGTAAAGCAAGGCTCTTCAAATGAATTGAGCTCTCGGTAGCCGTTAAGCAGATATATGTATACAAAACAAATGTGATTCATAAGCGTTTAAATTTCCTTCGCTTGCGCTACTTTCCTCTTGGCTGAGTAGTAGAATCTTGGAATGGCGTTTAAATCAGCCGGGTTTCGATCCCAGCTTCTGAAATATAGCGTATATAGCCACACTGAAGAGTTGTGATTCAACGAAACAGTTTGTCTAAGGATGACTATATATATATATAGTTATATGCATGCATTTTTGATTAGGACTTTACGATGGCGAAAAACGTGTTGCTAGAACAACGATTAATGTTTTAATAAAATCCATCGTTGTTCTAGAAAACTTGTTTCACCATTTTAAAGTCCTGAAGAATGTTTACTAAAACCAAAACGTTTTAACGTTGATTTTCCAATTTAATGAACTAATCATTTTTGGATTTCTTTGCTTTTCTCTTTTCTTCATATATATATATATATATATATATACTTTAAGAAAAACAACGAAACCGGTCACATAGGATTATAAATTTATTTCAATCCTGTTACGCATTTTTGAGGTTTTCAAAAACACGAAAAAAACAGGACTTCTTCAGATCATTTTGGATAAAAAATTGAATAGACACGTGGGAGGGGATAGTATGAGGGAGTCGAAGAGGTGGGAGGGAGTCGAAGGGGGGTGAGGAGTTACCTCTTTATTAAGCCCGCTTCCGCTTTAAAATTTAACTTTCTGTTAGCAGTGTAGTAAATATTGTTTTTTTTTATTTTTATATTTAGACCTAAATTACAGGTTTTTTATTGACTAAGATTTAACCTTTAATTAAAATTCAAGTAAAGGTACCGTGTTAGATATATTAAAATTAAATTTAGGCAAATATTTACTTTCTTTACTATATTTTAACATTTCAAAATTATTTAGAAGGCATTAATAATTAATTAATTCGTTCCACTTTTTATGCGTAGTACATATGTATTATATTCTTTTTTACAATTTTCTATCTAACAATTTATTTTATTTATTCCCAAAATTAGCTCTATGTTGTTATAGAAAATTTTTTAAAAATTATTTACAGTTTGAATTTAGCCCTATGTCTACACCTAGCTATTAGTTCATTCCTCTTATTTAATAATTTTTTTGGCTCAGGAAAAAGCAAAATGTGGATTTTTTCTTCAAGGCACAGGTTGCACCTACTATCGAAAGATATTGGGGTACTAGATCTTTTCAATATGGACCACTGTATTTCCGGGGTTAACCCTTTAACTTTTAAACCCCAATAATGTTTAGATAGAGCAGTTTGATTTTTTTGATGCTCATGGGAGAAGGAGAACTTATGATTTCCATACCTAAACTTAAAATTAGTAGAAGAAACGCCAATATAATATTTCTTATCATTTATGTTCTCTTTTGGGTAAATAATAGCTTGATATACTACGTTATCTGAATTACACAAACCATCCATTGGACAATCACTTCGAGATTTACAGTTACATTCTGTTTTTTTATTATTATTGTTATTATTATTGTTATTTACTCGGTTACGAAATTTATTAATTAATTCGTTATTATGACTATTTATTATTTGAGAAATATTTTTTGTGCAAGAATAACTTATTTTCAAGGTTTTCCTGTTAAATATTTTATGTAATACATTATCTTGTTTAAAATGTTTATCTATCAGTCTCAAAAAATATTTACCTACATCTATATTGGCTAGTTTACAAAAAGGGGGGTTAAACCATATAATTTTCCTTTTTCTATTTTTATTTTTATTTTTTTGATCGTAATTATTATTTTCTTTAGTAGTTTCATTTGTTATATTTTCATTTAAATACCTAAAATCCTCATTAAAACCACTACCTTTAAGGGCATTTATATATCTCTTACTACTCTCTTTGAAAATCTTTTCATTTGCAGATAGCTTACCTATCCTTAAATTTACCGCTTTTGGGATTTGCTTAATTATGTTTTTAGGGTGATTAGAATTAACATTAATGTACGTAGGGTTCTGATTGTTTTTTATGAAAGGTTTATAGGAATTATTTGACAGATCTAAAGTCACATCCAAGAAATTGACTATTTTAATATTAGATGAGATTTCTATCCTAAAACCCAAAAACTTAAAGGCCCTTATAATCCTTTTTTGTATGCTAGAGCTAAGAGGGCCATTACTATTTGGGATATATATTAACCCATCATCATGGTACAGACCCGCTTGTTGATAACTAATAATTCTAGTAAGCATATCTAATATATATAATCCTACAAGGTCTGCTATTTGGGAGGAATCATACCCTCCCATAGGAACGTCGAAATTTTCTAATCTATTTTTTACCCAAGTTGAATCATTATTTTTTATAACTGTTTTCCTAGAAGCTAATATTATTTCGTATTGTTCATTAGTTATATCTATATATTTACGGGCATAGTTAATACTATCTATTAGTATATTTTTAGTTATGGAAGGATAGAAATCAATGATGTCAAATTGTATAAAGGTCGCTTTACTCTTATTTTTTATCCCCCTAAACCATTCAATGGTCTCATAAGAATTTGCCCAAAGATTGCAATGGTTGGCTTTTTTGACACTGTTTACAATATTTTTAATAATACATTTTGATATCCTACCTAACTCTGTCTTAGAGGGGTTAATTAATCTGGCTGGTAATTTATTTTCAAAATTCGGTTTGTGATCCTTAATTAGAATATAAGCTTCTTTCTTTTTAAATTTTCCTAACCTATCTTCAATTTGTAACCTACTCGCAAATTTAGAAGTATCCTTATCTATTTGTTCAATAGTATTATTATGGTCTATTTTGTAATTATTTGTAATTTTGCTCTTTAAAATTTCTTGATATTTAGAGGGTT
>OY757935.1:7854008-7916508 GCA_963585895.1 Sepioteuthis lessoniana
AATCATGCACTGTTATGATATATATATATATATATATATATATATATATATATATATATATATCTATATCTCTCTCTATATATATATATATATATATCGGATAAACGTGTAAACGATAAAATAAAACACTACTCTACAAATTTGATAAATTTTTATTTCTTCAACTAAAGTGAAAAACAGAAGTTATAAAATCTTTTCCCGTAAAAAATATCATTTTAGATAGAGCCTTAGTATTTTCCAGTGTTTGCCTTACCATATTTACCCAACCCCTCCGCTCGGGCAGGATATGACACGAGGTCAATTTTTTAAGCGGAGTTTAACAGGTTTGAATTCAGAGTTTTCCTTCTCCTAGACTAATTGCCTCACCAAGGCTCACCAATTAGATTCATACCTTTCCCAAGGGTATTAGTGCTATGTGAAATGCAATCAGTCTCGTCCAGGATTTGAACTCGTGTCGCCGTGTCCATTTCCTACGCCGATAACCATTTCACCACGGGCATCTCTAAGACTTGCATTACAGGAAGGAAAAGTTCGGGCCATTAATGGAGCATTTTGCTTTGTCTAAATCTACATCATATACTTCGTACTTGTAAAAGATGTTTGAGTATGTCACAATGTCTCAGAGAAAGTATATCTATGAGCTAATATGTAAGAGAACGCAGCAAAAAAAATCATCAGCGAGAAAAAAGTTTGTTATGTTAGTACAAGTATGTATATAAATAAAATATTTTCATTCACATTAAAAATAATTAAGCAATGTTGAAATGAAATAATAATACATTCTTGAAGGAATTTCACTGAAATGAAATACAGTTACATGTTTTGAATTAATTTACTGAATGATTCAATAAATCTGTTAATCTACAGAAGATTTATCTATTTTATTAATCGGATTAAGGTCGGTTCGAAATTAGATTTAAAAAGAAATTGATATTTCTATGAAATATTTTTGGTTTTGATCCATCAATTTTTGTGCAGCTGGACAATTATTGCTGTCTTCCCAAAGAAATTCTCAAACGAGCGGGAAAGCAACGATTGGTCAATAAAGACAAAAATACAAATACACAATTAACAGCTTCTCGACGCTATTTTTGGACAGAAAATAACTTTTTTTAATGGAAAATCAGGAGACCTGGGTTCAATCCTAGGTTGAGTCATACCAAAAACTCAAAAAATGGTACTTGATGCCGCCTTGCTTAACACTCAGCGTTATAAGGTAAGCATCAAAGGTAAAGTGGAGCAATCCAGGAAAGGAGGAACGTCCTTACCTACACTTTGGTGAAGTATTTATTGAAAAGGAAGCCGACTGATCACCCCCGACTAAGGTGTCCAACTATATATATATATATATAGAGAGAGAGAGAGAGCGAAATCTAAGTTGAAATACCATAGATACAAAAAATCCACGGCGCTTGGGAAATGTTACTTGTTCACCTCTGTCTTCCCCCGACCAAAAGCATATTTTAAATCCCGCTGATAAATCAATTGGTTTCAATTACGTTAGTTATAACACCTCTATAATTGTGGATATCTATCTATCTATCTATCTATCTATCTATCTGTTCTTTCTCCCACGAACATCTAAAACACCAAACAGCACTATCTAAGCAATTCTGGAGTTTGAAAAATTAAGGTTTAACCCCTGAGATTCAATGATCTATATTGAAAAAGTCAAATACTCCAAAAAGTTTTGACGGTAGATGTAACCCGTGCTTAAAAGAAAAGATACAAATAATGACTTATTCAGGGCCTGAAAAGTTATTAAATAAGAGATGTGAATTAATAGCAAGATGTAGACATAAGACTAAATTTAAACTATAGACTAATTATCATAAATAAAAGTTGTCCCTAAAAAAACATTGAATTAAATTGAGAAATAAGGTAAATGAACAAAAATAAAATCAAATAAAAATAAAGAAAAGGAAAAAACGTATCTGATATACATACACGACAAAAATAGGTAACTGTGGAAAGACTCGAAATTAATATAAGTATTAATATTTCCCTTACAAAAAATTTATTATATAAAAAAAAACATTAAAAAAGTTCATTATTGAACTTAACAAAAAAAGAAAATAAATAAAATAAATAAAAAAGTTAAATTACCATAATTCCAACCGACGGTAAAATTAGATAAATAAAAATAAATTAAATAAATAAACAAATAAAAAAACGGAAGTAAAAAAGACGCCCCCGTGTCTATTCTGATTTATTTTATCCATAAGATCTGAAGAAGTCCTGTTATATTTTTCTTCGTGTTTTTGGTTCACACCAGAAACACAAAACAGGATGGAAATAAATTTATAATCCTAAAGTAACTGGTCTTTGTTTTTTTTTTAAAGAAAGTATATATATATGTATATAAAAATGACATTTATTTTAAAGTATCGAATTAATTTAATGCGAAATAATACTTATTATTCGCAACGCAATAGCCCTCTAAATTAATTCAATTCTATAAAATAAAATAATTTGTACAATGCTTCAAGCAAATTACAAAGTATTTATATAAAACTGAGTGTCTATTTATATTCTATTGATATTTAAATATTTCTATGCAAATAATTTATTATGTTTGGTTGTGTATAAATTGATCATTTTTTCGGATTCCTTTCGTGAAATCTTGGTAGGAGACTTCCCCTTTTTCTTTTCGTTATAAGAATCTGCCCGATGAAAATCTAAATCACTTTTTAACACATTTCATTGTTCTGTTACGATTTCAGATTTCTTTCTATTTCTCTGTATCTTCTTTCCTCCTAATATTTATTCAAAATTTCACCACCTATAGAAAAAAAAATCAATTCAAAATTCACGCTAAAGATTATCTCCCCTTTCTCTAAACATTCAAACCATCAAACGCCATTTACTTTTCAAAAGAAAAAAAATTCTATCACATGATTTGACTTAATTTGAATATATCAACCAGCATTAGTCCGTTTCTTCGTATAGCAAGACCTACAACCCCTGATGAAGACTTCTAATTGAATAAAAAAATATCTATCATAATTATTTCTCATGCTAAAATAATTTCGATAAAACACTTTTGCTTTCAAAAAAATATTGAAGTCGACACACGTTGACAAATAAACAAACCATCAAAAATATTTTTCTTCCGTTTTACCTTTTCTACGTACATTCTGTCAGATTAAGTGAGGTGTAAGGAAGGGAGCAACTCCTTCCCCTGGATTGCTCCACTTTACATTTGAAACGTACCTTCTATTGCGGAATGTTAAGCAAGGAGGTATCAAGTACCATTTTTAAAGTCTTTGGTATGACATGACCTGATATTGAACCCAGGTTCTCCCAGACCATTGGCAAACACTGTACCCACTAGACCAATGAAGTGCGTGTGTGTCTGTGTGTGTCTGTGTGTGCTTTGTGCCACAAAAAGGATATATATATATATATATACTTTCTTTAAGAAAAAACAACGAAACCAATCACAAAGGATTATAAATTTATTTCCATCCTGTTACGCATTTTTGAAATTTCCAAAAACACGAAAAAAAATTAACAGGACTTCTTCAGATCTTTTTGATAAAAAAACTAGAATAGACACATAAGAGTGGGAGGGGATAGAAGAGTGGGAGGGGATAGAAGAGGGGTGAAGAGTTACCTCTTCATTAAGCCCACTTCCGTTTTAAATTTAAATTTCGGTTAGCAATGTAGTAAATTTTACTTTATCCCTACTCCGGTTTAACTGGACTAAGAATACTATATATACATATATATATATATATGATTATTCATTATATGACGTCTGTTTCTGTATATTTCAGTTTAATATGGTAGTTTGTAAGGCATATAAACGTACGTTTTTATTATCATCCCTTTTTACAGATGAGGACGGATACAGAATCGAATGATTGAATGCATTGGTCTAATTCCATCGGCTGTTCAGGTTTTATTCTGTGTCAGTATAAATCCTTTTTTCAGTTTTTTGGCGGGGAGGAATTTTTTCTTCATACAGCGTCATTTATTCTGCAAATTCTGTTCTCCTTTCTCTCTATTATTATTATTATTATTATTATTATTATTATTATTATTATTATTATACCCCCTGCAGGGGATTTTAAAATCTATTATTGTCTCCCTGTAAAGAGCATCCATACGTCACACTTTTGTAAGCGTCCAAGAATATTTTCCATCCATAAAGCCTATTGGCCCATAATTAATTTAAGGGCCGATTTGCGAATGTGTCGATGAAGATTTTTATCAGTCATTGCTTCTTTTTAGAAACTCTGCTTAGCTAATAAAAGAAAAACCTCAAAAGAAAAGAAATTGATATTTCGCCTCTTTAAGGCGGGTTTTACGCATTAGTTCACGAACCTGTCTCTTTTAATTCATGAAAGACCGTACTGATCAAATAATTCGACCCCTCGTCGTAGGCGTTATGTTCACTATATGATGAGGATCACATTTACATATTGAAGAACATAAATTGCATGAAGAAAATGATTTTGTTACCAGATCAACCATACAACCAGTGTAAAAGAAGTAAGGAAGCGAGGAATATATGTGTGCTTACGTAAGAAACGGTTACTGCAAACGCGTAATAACATCAATGGCCGGAAGAAAACGCATTTTTTTTAATCACAAACGCAACACCAAAAATGAAGATTAACGTCCAATTTAACCTCTTGTCTTATTTGATCTCGCATATATATATATATATATATATATATATATATATATAATTCTTTTAATACCCTGTCCGGTGGCAAAAGCTGCTTGGTAGCGCCAGGAGTGGCAGTACCGCCTTGAGCTACCAAAACTGTGTTGTCAGCCCTGGTTGGTGGCTGATGAAGGCAGCGTATCGCACGTGCTTTCACACGTTCTTTGATGAAGATATATATATATATATATATATATATAAATTGTTGGTCCGAAGAGAGAAAAAAAAGGAAATATGTCAAAATGAATAAGTCCACTCTGAGATTTACATTATTTTTAAAAATTGCTTAGTTTGTTCTTACGTTGCGTTTCGAGCTTATGACTTTCTTCAGAGAACTGTGAATGATTTTTCCGATGTGGTGTTCGGTTTTTATAGAATTCTGTATTTTGATACGGTAATTGTTTCTTTTAATTTTGTGATAGACTCCTTGTAGGGCTTTGCAATAAATAGATAAATTGATGGATGCTTGTTCTAGGTTGTAAAAGCGGTACAATGTGTGACACGATGCGTAGCAATTCATTTCCGTGTGTGTTGGCGCCACTCAGACCATCTCTTTATCTGTTTTGGCGCGAAACTCATACAAAGGGCCTGAGGGCGAGATCTCCCGCGAGAGTGGAAGTGGAGGAGGGAAGGAAGTTTTTAGAGAGGTCTAAGAGAGGCAGTTGACAAAGGAAAGCAGAAGAGAATACTCGGCTTGAGATAGCTGTCCAGGGAAGGACACAGTCGGCAGAAGGCAGAGAAGAGAGTCAACAGAAGTCAGAAAGACGACTGCTAAGACCTGTTGACCTACAGAGGCCGGGTTAACCAACGCGAGAAGATGTCAGCATTGTTAGTGGCTTTGTAGAAGTTTCGCCCACGATAGCCTGCAAATGCACGGAGAGCTAAACAAAAGGGTCACATAGACTTCACCCTTCTTGCGCTTGGAGCTGACCCAAGCCCGTGTTTGTTCGCTTGTTTTTTTCCTCCACCCTCTCGGTTGTGTTTTGTGTGGCCATAAAGAAATGGTCGGAAACCACTGGATGAATCACTGGCCATGAGTAGTTTGGTTTAAGGAAGCTGATATAGTGGGAGTCACCTTGCCAGCCATGTGTGTTATCACAAATATAATATTGGAGTGGAACATTCGAATTAGCATTTCTTCGTTATTATTTCACGGTAACCCTCCAAAAGATTTAACAGCATTATTTTACTCCTGGCGTGTTTTTCACATTCTAGATTACGCTGGTCTTTCTCTGGGATCTGAAAGACAGTAAGTCTCCTCCAGTCTTCAGGACTCTACTCGGTATTCTGGTCAATCCCACTAATGTTCTGGTCTGGATGGACACAATTTTTCTACTGATTTCCAATTCCTCGATTTCTATCTCCAGGTTTTAGGACAATTCCAAGCGCACCAACTGTCATAATGTTCCACAGGTTTTTAGCTCGCTAGCAAGGTCCAAATGTTTGTTTATCATTTTACTTTCTTTGGTTTTTACTCTGTGGTCAACTGGAACGGCAAATTTCACAAGACATCAATTTTTTTTTTTTGCCTGTATTTATCTTTAGATCATGTCTTCTGGTCTGAGATTAAACCATCCGTCTACGTCTCACAATCCAACAGAATTTTATACGTTATATTCTCGGGACGCATTCTGATTTGGGAAAAAAAATTAGCTCTATGATCAAGATTCACTCTCTTGCACGATTTCCAGTTGATTACCTTTCCCACCCAGTCGTACCGTGTTTTGTAACCCCTTTTGTGCTAGTTTACTGCATTCGTTTATTATGTGATTAACCACTTCATCTCTCTGCACTCAACCTACACTTTTTATTCTGATTCATATAATCAATTTCCTCGGATCCATAATTGATCAATATGACTTTCTTATGCGCTGCTATTTGCTAAGATCAAGTTCTTCTCTTTGGGTTTTATTACCGTGGCCATTTTTCTTCTGGTGGGCGATGTACACCACTTAGTTGCTTAAAATTTCTGTTTTATTTCCTATTTCGATAGGTGTGCCCTCTTGGTGCAATGATTAAAGCGATGGACTGCGGAATCGTAGTAAACGGGTTAAATAGTACCACCACTGTTCTTCTAGGAGAATGGTTTTGGCATTAAACAACCTGTAAACGTTGATATGCCATTAAACAAAGAAACCAAACCTATTTCTATTCCTTTTTTAAAAATTTCTTTTTGCTCTTCTGTCTGTTCTTATTTTGCCAATGCTGTTATTAGCAACTGTAATAAGTCTTTCTTTGATCTTTAAAATATTGTCCTCGAATTCTCCTATTGATATGTATATACTGAAGATAGCGCGGATACACCGAAGTCCAGTATATTTCCAAGTTGTTATTCCGTTTATCTTTATATTGTCAGTGACGTTTCTGGTCATTGAAAATAAGTTTTTCTTTGTTCTTTGTAATGCAGTTCTTGAGTTTTAGTATTGATGCATCCACGCCACCTTCAATGCTGGCGGATCCTCTTCTTTCTTCTTATCTTGTCACACATAGTCTTTCTATGGTGTTTTTAGTTCGTTTATCATTTCGCTTTCTTTGATTTTTACTCTGTCATCCACTGGAACGGCAAAATCCACAAGACTTCGAGTTTTTTTTTTCGTAATCATCTTTTGATCATGTCTTCTGGTCTGGAATTAATCGATCTGTCTATGTCTCACTATCCAACAGAAGGTGCTCGTGGTGTAATGGATATCGTCGTAGGAAATGGAGACGGCGACGCGAGTTCAAATCCGGGACGAGGCTGATTGCATTTCACATAGCCCTAATACCCTTGGGAAAGGTATGAATCCAATTATTCTCCCTCCAGCTATGGATAAATAGTAGGACAGACTAGGTTCTTCAGCTTGGTGAGGCAACTAGTCTAGGAGAAGGAAAACTCTGAATTCAAACCTGTTAAACTCTGCTTAAAAATTGACCTTGTGACATATCCGGCCTGAGCGGAGGGATTGGTAAATATGTATAGTTTTTCTATGTCATATAAGGCCTTGTGCATCGTCATTAGATTTATTTTCCTCTGGCCCATTTGTTCTACCCTTGTTCCTTTTAAGGTTGGTCCCGAGTATTTCAAAATTGGAACATACCAGGTGTTTTTACTTTTGATGAGATTTCTACAACAGTGGTTAGTTGGTTGGTTTCTTTGTTTCATGGCATATCAACTCTTTTCAGGTTATTTAATGCCAAAGCCATTCTCCTAGAAGAACAGTGGTGGTACTATTAATGCCAAAGCCATTCTCCTAGAAGAACAGTGGTGGTACTATTTAACCCATAACTGGAAGGATAAGGGGATTCATACCTTTCCTAAGGGTATTTGCCCGAAAGTGAACGTAATAGCGCGACTGGAGTACGAACTCGCGTACTACGATTCCGTAGTCCATCGCTTTAACCATAACACCACGAGGACACCCCTTACAACAGTGCTTAGTTTTAAGAAGCTTTATTATTTGTCTTGGACACCATTTTGTTAAAGTTTCTTTCATTTCCACTTGTTTGATGGTGCTCGCTTCCAATATTCCTAATTGCTTGTGTTTTATCATTAAGGAATGATTTTTTCAGATTAATCCTTTTTCGTTATTTATATTTTATCATTCAGTTTTGCAGGGCTTTGAACTATTCGGGTTAAGAGTTCAGGTGCATAGTCTTTGGGTACAGTTTACGCTTGCGCGCAAAGTATATGACAATCACCATTGTTATTATAAGCTCCAGACAGGAAATGAGGCGCGAGTGTGGATGGCGTCATGCCTGGACGAGATGGTCCTGAGAATTTGAGGATTTTGAAAAAGATTCAGTTGAGAGTTGGATTTGGGCCATTGAAGGGGTAGTTGGGTTTTTCGGATCTCTACCGACAGAGATCTTAAACATCACAAGATGCGCTGTGCGTTGGGGATGGTTAGCATAGTAAGAATTGTGTCTCTCTCCTCGTGTCGAAGATCCGAAGACAAGTTAATAAATGCGTTCGCACCTGAACTACAGAGTCAGCCTGTACTTATTTCCGCCTGCGTATTTGTATTTGGCTGTAAATGTGTTTGTGTCACAATTGTGATTGATATGGTTATAGTATACAACATTTGTAATTGCCGTCTAGCTTCTTCTCCAGCCGTTTTGCTAGAGTCCATGTAGTGCGTTTCATTTTATCGGTTAGGTCCGCTGCGAGCAATCTTGAACAAGTCCTGGTGGCAACACTCCACAAGACACCAACTATACGGCCACCTGCCTCCTATCACGAAAACTATTCAAGCTAGACGAACCAGACATGCAGGACACTGCTGGAGAAGCAGGGACGAGCTCATAAGTGATGTACTCTTATGGACCCCCACACATGGCCGTGCAAAAGCAGGACGAACAGCACGAACATTCAGCAACTATGTGAGGATACTGGATGTTGTCCTGAAGACCTGCCTGAGGCGATGAACGATAGGGAGGAGTGGCGGGAGAGGGTCAGGGATATCCGTGCTACCAGTACGACATGATGATGATGATGATGATGATGATGATACAACATTTATAAGTTTTCTTTTCTCCGATCGTTCTGTTTCTTTGTGGATTTAGTTGTTTGCTATACTTGTTATAAATTAGAGTTTTTAACACCTGCTGATGGTTTCTTACTGGATTTGAATGACATAAACTCTTATCATGTCACCAGGACTCTTCTTAGTATTCTAGCCAATCTCAACAATGCTGTAGTTAGTATGTTCTTCACTCATTCACTTATTTCCAAATCCAACAGTCCCTGCATCAATCCTTTGGTGACTGTACCAAGTGTAACAATTAAAATTGGCATCACCGTCACTTTCATGTTCCATAGGTACTTCAGTATTTGTACTTTTCATTCTTTTCTCTTAACTTCAATCCTAGCTTCTCTTTTTTTGTTGTCGACTATCACTAGGTCTAGTCGTCTGTCTGAGATTAGATGATCCGTTTGTATCTAAAAATTCCAGAGAATTTCGTGCATCGTATTTTTCGGGATGGATTTTCTGTTGTGCATAAACCATTCGTACTGTCAAAGTTAAACTTCTTGCACCATTCCCTGTGGATCACCTTCCCCACCCAGTCTTGTCTAGTCTTATACTTGTTGCATAGTCACATAATACATATGCAACCATACACATATACGTGCGGAAACATATTCAACACAATAAAGACGAGCGGACACAGTTCTTTAGAAAAATATACCTCTCACTTTATTCGAAAGGGTTACGAAAGGGTTATTGTGTGAGAGGTGAGTTGGAGACTGAACAAAGACTGCAACATATTGACCCCTAGCTCTTCTGGCTACAGCAGCGTTTCTTTCTCGTTCTTCTGGACTGCTCAACCGGAGGCCCAGCCTCTGCTGGGACCTGGTTCTCACTCTTCGAACTGCAACGACTAACTCCAAACTCTGACTCCAAACTCTGACTCCAACTAACTGACTTCATGTCGCACCCAGGTTATATCATTGTTTGACATCCACCTACTTCCTGTGGTGTCACAATTCGCACTCAATTCAACCCGTCGACAGTCAAGGTTATTCACTGATATCTTCGACCGGATGCACCTGTTATTTACACAAGTGCATTTCTCATCTGACAGCTTGGCCGGGTCGGGGGTCAATATGTTACATATTCTACTTGTGCTAATTTACTTCATTTCCTTATTATCTTATTGATCGTTTCGTCTCTATCACCACATAATCAACGTCTGCTATTTTGTTGCGTCTTGTCTATTTTTGCTTAGTCATAGTTAATAAGTATATACGCTATTGAAGATTGCGTGGATACATCAAGGTCCAGTATATTTCCTAGCTGCTGTTTTGTTTATCTTTATGTCGTAGGTTATGGCGTTGTTCTGAGTTGTTATTTGCAGAGATTCGGTTTCTCTCTTAAGGTTTCCCTTTCGTAGCTATGTGCAAGTTTTCTTGTGCGAGATTTCGCTTGTTTGTCACTGGAAATACCCATACAGTAGTTCCCCCCCCACTTATGTTTTCTAGTCATTTCCGGTCTGTTGATGTTTGTGTTGTCAATATTGTTTCTAGTCGCTGTCATCTGTCTTTTTCATGTAGTCTTCGAATCGTTCTATCGATGCATCGACGCGATCTTCATTACTGGCAAATCCTCTTTCTCCTTTTTTTCTTGACACATAGTCTGTCTACGTCATTGTCTTAATTCATTTTCATATTTATTTTCAGTTTTATATAATCCTTCATCGGGTCTGTAGAGAAGAGGAAAATCTCATATTTTGTTTTGGCGCGCTATTTAATTCGACACCGAATTTCACCCAATCAGGATGACATATCCCATTCAGCCCGGACCTTCATTTCCGGCTACCAAACGGGTGAGCGGCCAAACACACTCTCTTCGGCTGGAGGCGGCGACCAGAACGGACGTGTCTCTGGTCGCCCCTGCTTAGCGATGCCTTATAGCTAAACAAGCCACCCGGTGTGGACATATCACCGTGGCTTTAACCCTAGCAGCAGCAACATGGACATTCAACGAGGGAACCTTCTAATTTATGGATTCTTTGCGTCTAATATTTTAGACCAAGGAATCCCAGTTGAATATGAATTAGATACGTTCAACATGCCTTCCACAAGCACCACAGAAATTTACTATGTCGATTCGAGCGCCACTCCGCTCTCGGCAAGTTCCCATTTCACCTCTGGTCCACTGTAATGGAGACAACGCACGCCTCTCCCCGAAACACCAGACACACGAAGCTACACGGTGGCCTTGAATACTTCCCTCACACATCCAACGACACGCTGCCATTTCGAACATCCCGCTAAGCTATCGCGTCTCCAAAACCAACAAGCCTAAAGACCACGAGTTTTGCAGCGCCAAGAACAAACCTCCTCAAAGCTGCAAATAAAAACTTTCGTTCTTGTGTGTTGTTATAAAGCAAAGTCTTGTAATTCATTTCTTGTGCCCATAAAATCTATAGTGTTAGGGAAAATAACTAATTCCCACAAAACACGCTATAGGTCTTTACCCAAGACCTTGCTTGAAGGAGACGAGCATTTCAGCAAAGACCAACTTTTTGCATTTTTGTATCTAATATTGGCTGGGACTGCTAGGTATCTTGTTAATGTCTTTTTTCTCTCTGTTTCTTGATTAACCTAAGGCTCTCACTATTACTGGCACAGTGAGAGTATTAGGTGTCAGTTATTATTATTATTATTATTGTAGTTGTTGTTGTTGTTAAACACAACTGGCTGGGAAAAACAGCGTCTTTCGCCTCACTCTATTGTAGGTTGCCTTCTTGAATGAGTTTTACAAACATTTCCATTGTTTCAATTGACTGTCTTTTTGTTGGCTCTATGTTTCCTTTCAATTAGGTATATACCTAGCCACTTGTTGAGGTCTTCAAGAATTGTCATTTAGACCGATTTGCTCATTAAAATTTCCACAGGAATTTGTCTGCCATAATTTTTTCAACAACATTGATTATTCCTTATCTTCCTCTTCATGGCTTCCCAAAAATTTTTCTTTAAGGAATTCCAACTTACATTCCGCTGGAGATATGGTAAGATGAAGGGAAGAGATAGATTTTGGGGAAAACTTAACATTACATAATTGTGAGTTAAACATGGACTTCTGAGGCAAAGTGCTTAACCTAGGGCGCTTTGTCGTTCAGTGTAGTGACATTTCATCTAATTGTATTTCTTGTTTATTAATCTGGCGGTTACTTACTTTCTCTCTCTCTCTCTCTCTCTCTCTCTCTCTCTCTTTGTCCATATCTATATATCATCATCATCTTGTCGTGCCATCAGCACGGATATCCCTGACCCTCTCTCGCCACCCTCCCTATCATTCATCGCTTTCGGTAGGTCCTCAGGAGAACATCCCGTATCCTCACAGAGCTGCTGTATGTAGGTTCCAGATTGTCACCCTGCTTTTGTTCAGTCATGTGAAGGGGTCCATAGGAGTACTAATGAGCTCGTCCCTACTTCTCCAGCAGTATCCTGCATGTCTGCTTCGTCTAATTTAGATAGTTTTCGGGATGGGTGGTAGATGGCCCTACAGTTGCTGCTTTGTGAGGTGCTGCCTCCAGGACCTGTTCATTATTGCTTGCAGCATTCTTGTGTAGTTGCCGTCAAGCCTTTTCTCCAGCCGTTTAGTTAGCGTCCATATAGTGCATCCATATAGGAGTATCGACACGATCGCTGCTTGGAAGAG
Organism: Sepioteuthis lessoniana; assembly: GCA_963585895.1. Classification (NCBI taxonomy): domain Eukaryota; kingdom Metazoa; phylum Mollusca; class Cephalopoda; order Myopsida; family Loliginidae; genus Sepioteuthis; species Sepioteuthis lessoniana. Next base: position 7,866,828 of record OY757935.1, read on the forward strand.
ACTGCGTTTTATTCTATCGGTCAGATCTGACTTCTATATGACCGATAGTCTATCGAAGGCTGTCTATGCCTTTGTTAGTCGCGTGTCGATGTCTGTCTCAGCCGATGAGACACAGCTTCATTCGCACGCGAGTGTGCATGTGTTTGTTAACGTAGAAGCATGAGAAAAAAACTATTCAGAGAATAATTTTTTTAATATTTGGATATTATGACATCGCAAAGAAATTTTATTTGTCATTTAAAACAAAAAAAAACTATCACCAGTTACGAGGTGTATACGATAAGCTTCCAGACTTTTTTCGCATGGGCACGTTTATTGATAGTACACTCATGAAACTCTAGTCTCCTTCGAAGTACCTCCGGCTGCAATGCACTTGTACCGTTCCAACAACTGCTGGACGGCCCCATGGAAGTCCTCTTGTGTGAGTGTGTCAATGACCTTGGTCAAAGCCTCTTTCATCTTCTCAATTGTCTCATAACGACAGCCTCTGAGCTTTGGGAATAACCAAAAGTCACAGAGAGCAAGGTCTGGACTATGGGAGGCTGACGAACTGTCTTGATGCCCATCTTGGTCAAATAGTCTGCGACAAGGATTGAGTTGTGGACTGGTGCATTGTCCTGCTAAAAATGCCACAGGCCTGATTTAAAGAGTGTAGGCCTCTTGCGACAGAATCTCTTCCTGAACTCCCTTAAAACCTGAACATAGTATTCCTTGTTGACTGTCTGTTCAGTGGGAATCCAGTGCATGTAGATTATGCCAGTGCTGTCAAAAAAAAAGGGATCATCAAAAGTTCGTGGGTGGATTTGCTCTGTCTGGCCTTCTTGGATCAAGGAGAGCCAGTATGCTTCCACAGGGAACTCTGTTTCTTGGTCTCTGGGTCATAGCAGTAGATCCCGCTTTCATCGCATGACATTTTTTCTAAGTTTAAAACACAGTTTTATTGCATATCCCTCTTCTAAAATCCAGAGTGCATTTTTGAAATTCACCAGCTGTGACAATTAGGCTTTAGTAGGGTGTATTCCAATTTCTGATGTAGCTGTTTATTAGAACCTGAAATCATAAAAATTGGTCAGTCATCTCATAAGATGTATAGCAATAACATAGTGAATTTTCAAGTGTCTACGATAATTGTATTTAAAAATGTCTGGAAAGTTATTGAATACCCCAAGTAGATAGATCGATAGTCTTCTGGAAGAGTTCTGTAATTAGATTTTAAATGAGGGTTTTTGGCGATATCATCTATGTAGAAAGATTATCAAATTCACTTGATGATAAAAGTAAAAATTAATTAAGAATAGATTAAAAAAACAATTAATAACAAGCCTTTAATGCTCAGTTCTTTTATCCTTGTACCAGACGAAGCTATGTTTACAAATTGATCTGGTTATTATTGACGTCGATGACACATGGGCGCTAACAAAACGGCTAAAGAAGAAGCTAGATAGCAATTACTCAAGAATGCTGCGAGCAATCGTGCACAAGTCTTGGCGGCAACACCCCACAAGACAGCAACTATACGGCCACTTGCCTCCTATCACGAAAACTATCAGAGTTAGACGAACCAGACATGCAGGACTGTGCTAAAGAAGCAGGGACGACCTCGTAAGTTATATACTCTTATGGACCCCCACATATGGCAGGGCAAAAGCAGGACGATCAGCTCGAACATACATTCATCAGCTACGTGGGGATACAGGATGTAGTCCTGAAGACCAGCCAGAGGCGATGAACGATAGGGAAAAGTGGCGAGAGAGCGTCAGGGATATCCGTGCTCGCGGCACGACATGATGATGGTGGTTATTATTGACGTATGAAAATTTAAATCTTCCTAATCGAATGCCATAATTTAGATCTTCGTTGAACACCCTTTTATTCTAACCTTGAGCCAGGCTAGGCAAAGCAAAGTAAACGACTCTTCCTTCTATCTATCAATCAATCTATCTATCTATGTTGAGATATTCTGCTGTTTGTTGATGACACGTAAGAATTCGCCTTCGGGCAAACGTATTTCAGTCTATTTCAGTCAAGAAAAACTTATTTTATGTACAGATCATTACGTACCTCTGAATCACATACGACAATTTTAAATGTCATTACAAAAAAAGTCTGAAAACTTATTGAATTCACCACACACACACACATATATATATATATATATATATATATATAGAGAGAGAGAGGGGGAAAGAGACAGTAAAATCGATAAGACTTTAAGCTTTATTGTTTTCAGTTAGGTTTGATTTTAATTCATCGTCAGGTGGAAAGTTTTTGAAAAAAATCGGTTTTCTAGAAGGTTGTTAAAATATTGTAAAGCGACTTGACAAAAATGAATTTCAGCCATCGCACATCAATTTGTTCAATAACTTTTTTACTGGAATTCAAGTGTCGTCAACTGATCTTGATATATATGCTGTGGGGATATTGAGCTGTCAACTCGGGACACATATCTTTAACATGATCTGTTGAATTAGTTGTTAATGCGTATAACCGAATCTGCCCATTTTTTTTTTTAATGTGCCGCCCTCAGAACTCTCATTGTAGATACGAGAGACAGTCAGACACGATACCATTGAATTTTTTAAATAGGTGTTAAAGAACATATCTTTCCTTGATCGACACGAAAGTACTATTTGACGTTTTCGTGTTTTTTGAGACAAGTTCAGAAAGAAGTAACACCAGCAGTAAAGTGAGTGGGATTTTTTTGTGACCACGTGTGCTGTGTTGTTGGCTTCCGAAAAAATCTGGTGGAGACAAAGACAAGATGAAACGATAATAAGACGAGGAGGGAGGTCATCAGCTGTTTAATTGATTAACTTTTAAAAAACATTCCCAATTTTTGTACGTGGCCATTTTTCGCATCTAACTCGATGTTTCCGATATTGATCGTTTGTTTTTGGTCCTTCTGCCAGGCACCACGTTCACTGTTAATGGAAGGTGGTCACTATATTACTACATGTATGACTCTTCATTTCTTGACACGAATATTGCCCAGTCGTCTGAGGCTGTACACCGACTGCACCTCTGCAGAGAGCTAAGACCCCCCCCACTAAGAAGAGTCCTGGATATGACACTAAACAATCTCATGGTGAGGTTCCAGGTACGCTGGAGCTTTGGGGAATGCAGAGAACCCCTTCCTTGCCATTGCTCCCAGGTCCACTCTGGCCTGAAATGGTAGCAACTGATAGGGCCCTATCTATGGGTTAAATAGAAATAAAGGCATACGTATGCTAAACAGAATTGTTTGAATAAAAACTGTTTATCTTAACTGAATAGCTTGTAATAGAAATGTTTTTCACAATTAAATTTACTTACATTAAAACTTCGTGCTTATGCTAAACTGAATTGTTTGAAATGGAACTGTTTTTGATATTGAAACTCTACTTAAACTAAACTGAATTGTTAATATAGAACTGTTTTGGCATTTAACTGAGTGTAAAGTTATACTAAACTGAAATAGCTGAATTAGAATTGTTTGACTAATCTGAATAGCTTGAAATATAAATGCATTTGACAATTAAACTGTGTACTCATGCTAAACTGAATTGTTTGAAATAGAACTATTTGTATAAAAACAGATTCTCGTTAAATAACCTACAAAGATTGTTATGCCATAAAAACCAACCAACCAACCAACCAATTGACACCTGTTGATATCTGGTCTTCTTTTAATTCTTCTCGTTGGACTCTTCGTTGCCGCCTTTAAAACCATTGTGTGTCTCTATGTGTGTGCATGTGTATTTATGTGTATGTGTTTGTACATGTGTGAACCTGCGTGCGTTTGTGGATGTGTGTGTTTGCATACCTGCGTTCTTGTGCACTTATGTCTGTGATTTTATCTATTGGTTAATTTGTTGGTTGGCTTTTATGACATATCAACTTTTGTACGTTATTTAACGCCAAATCCACTTTTATGCAAATAGTTCTATTTCAAACAATTCACTTTAGCATGAATACGCAGTTCAGTTGTCAAAAACATTTCTATTTCAAGCTATTTCGTTAATTCAAATATTTCGAATTGAAACAATTCAGTTTAGTATAGGTAATGATTTTGTTTACACACACTTAAACGTCAAAACAGTTCTATTTCAAACGATTCAGTTTAGCGTAAGAACAGTTTCAATATCAAAAACGGTTCCATTTCAGACAATTTTGTTTAGCAGTAGTTAACAGTTTAGTTCTATTTGACCCATAGATAGGAGCCTATCAAATGCTACCAATCTGGGCCTAAGTGGACTTGAGAGTGATTGAAATAAAGGGGTACTCTGCATTACCCAAAGCTCCAGCATTATTGGGACCTTAACATCAGATTCTTTAGAGTCATATACAGGACACTTGTTAGATGTGGGGGTCTTCCCTTCTGCAGAGATACAGCTGGTGCATTCTGCAGCCCTAGCAGACCGGGAAAGGTTTGTTGTTGCGTGCGTGTGTGTGTGTGTGTGTGTGTGTGTTTGTATGTGTATGTATGTGGGTTTGTTTCTATGAGTGTGTATGTGTGTATGCATTATCTGTATGTGTTTGTGTGTCTGTGCTGTAGTGTGTGTATGTGTGTGTGTTTTAATATGTTTTTATGTGTGTTTAAATGTACGAGTTTTTATGAGTGTGCGTTTTTGTTTGTGTGCGTGCATTTGTGGTGTGGCTATCTGTGTGTGAGTCTGTTTGTGTTTGTGTGCGTCTATGTGTGTTTGTGTGTGTCCGTGTTTGTGTGCGTGTGTAACATATTGACCCCGGCCAAGCTGTCAAAATAAGAAATGCACCTGTGTAAATAACAGATGCATCCGGTCGAGGATTACAAGGATATAACCTTGACCGTGGACGGGTTGAATTGAGTGCGAAGACGCTCGCAGGAAGAAGAGTGGACGTCAAATTATCATATAACTCGGTGCACAGGAAGTTCAGTAAGTTGGAGAGAAGATGCTGGAATGAGGAACATGTCCCAGAGAAGCTGGCCCCCAGGCCTCCGGTTGAGCAGCCCAGGAGAACAGGAAAAAAAAAAACGCTGTTATGGCCATAAGAGTGGGGGTCAATATGTTGCAGTTCTATTCAGTCTCCAACTCACCTCTCACACAGTAAAACCTTTAGTAACCCTTTCGAACCCTTTCAAATAAAGTGAGTGGTATATTTTTCTAAAGAACTGTGTCGCTCGTCTTTATTGTGTCGTCGTTATGATTCTGCATGCAGATGTATTATGTATTATGTGGCTATACAACACGTGTGTATGTATTTGTGTGTGACTTTTTATAGATGTGTGACTTTGTATGTTTGCCTGAGTGTAGTTGTGCGTGTGTTTATCAGTACTTGGTTGTGTTTGAGTCTGTGAGTGTTGTGTAGGTGTGAGTGTTTGCGTATGTGTATGTATTTGTTTGTATGTCTGTGTGTGTGTGTGTGTTTGTGTGTGTGTGTGTGTGTGTTCTTGAGAGCGTGTGTGTATGTGTGTTTGTGTTCATCAGTATGTGAGAGTGTGTTTTTGTGTTTTTGTGTATAAGAATTGGTCTCCATGTGTTTGTGACATTATATGTGCAGTGGTTTTATGTGTGTGTGTGTGTGTGTGTGTGTGTGTGTGTGTGTGTGTGTGTGTGTGTGTGCTTCTCTGAAAATATTTGAGTGTGTGAACGTTTGTTTGTATGTGGTTTTATGTGCATGTGTGTGTGTGTGTGTATGTTTAAGTGGTTGTATGTTTTTGTAAGTGGTTGTTTGCGTTGGTGTAAGTCTATAAATCTCTGTGTGTGTCAGTATGTGTTTGTGAGTGTGTGTGTCTTGGTGCATGTGTGTGTTTCAACTTACTAAAGTCATCAAATCTGCACCGAATGACTCAGCAGATAGTTAATATCATGACGAACCTGACACCCTTTTCGTTATACTTAGACAGCACCTGGACGCTGTCCTCGATAATAACATACAATGTGAAAGTATTTTTTCCAATTAAGCGTTGATGCCAGTAAAAGTGATTTACGGCGAAAATGTTAGACGTCACTCCAAGTAAGACGTCTTTGAGCTTTCTCTATTCGAAATATGTGATTGTAATTTCTTCTACAGTGTAGGATTTCACGTTGATTGACAAGTTGGAGGGATTTCAATTTTCCTACCCACAATGCATGTTGGTAAGAACATGGAGAACTTCCAACACCTGCCAACCAACCCGTTTTTTGGCTTAGACCATTGTATATATATATATATATATACTTAGTGAGGTTTCGTTTTTAATTACGTACTAACCTGCATTTATGTGAATATCTTTGGTTTCAAATTTACCAGCCGACGTTTACAACGGAAAAAATATAATCACCCACTGCATTTGTCGGTAAATATTGGCATAATGGTAAGAATGTTCGCCAATGGCCCGGGAGACCAGGGTTCGATCTCCGGCTGAGTCATGCCAAAGACTCAAAAATTGTACTTGATGTCTCCTTGCTAAACACTCAGCATTACCGATCAAGGTTAAAACTGAACAATTCAGCGAAAGGCGTAGCTCCCTCCCTAACATCTCGGTGTAGCAGCTATTGAAAAAAAAAAAAAACCTTTAGGCCGGTCTCTTATTTACCAACCCCTCCGCTCGGACAGGATATGACTCAAGGTCAATTTTTTTAAACGGAATTTAACAGGTTTGAATTCAGAGTTTTCCTTCTCCTAGACTAGTTACCTTCCGAAGGCTGAAGAACCCAGTCTTCCCAACTATTTACCCATAGCTGGAGGGAGAATAATTGGATTCATACCTTTCCCAAGGGTATTAGTGCTATGTGAAATGCAATCAGTCTCGTCCAGGATTTGAACTCGTGTCGCTGTATCCATTTCCACGACGATAACCATTACACCACGGGCACATATCTTTGGGCCGTTCTCGACTACTGTTGGCCAACTAACGTATATATCTTCAAGATAAACTTGATTGCCAAGATTCCCTTGAATCTTTCTTACCAGCAGTCCTTTTCGGCCATCGCGTTTGGTATGTCCTCTAGACGACATCTAGTGTCTGCACAGAGTTGATGAAGGTAATGTTTTTGCTAGTTGGGCAACACTGTAGCGCAGGCATTGGTATAGGCCGCAAGCAGGGACAGGTACGCTCGTTGTCAAGCAGGCATATTTCAGAGAACGCGAGGGTTGATAGTGAAAAACAACAAAGACACTTTAGTATTTTCTTTTAGGGTTTTTTGTTTGCTCACAACTGTGAGTTGTCCGGTAAGAGAGGGAAAATCACATCTTGGGATAAAAGTTAGGTCCATCTTTCTTCTACGTCGGTCACTTCAATTCTGTCTCTCCAAAAAATCGAACTGTCCTTTCACTATTGCCTGTCATGTCGGGAGCAGAAACATATCTGTTTCGGGTGGTTCCACATTTGCGCAGAAGGTTTCAAATACCCGGATTTTTTTCTCGTCATTTTTATTTACGACGAATGCTTTGCCATTGCCATTCAGAGACTTTATGTATTTATTTAATTTCAATGATCTAGGAGCCGTTCAATTATGTTACATCCATAAGAGAACGTAGCAAATGATTTTCTTCTTGTTTTTCAAGCAATGGCAATTATGTACAACTTGCCTTACTCAGATGGTTTGTGAGGTGGGAGGTAAGTGATCGTGCAGCTGAAGAGTGCTGCTTCCGGGATTTAGATAAATAGTAAATACCCAAGGAGTGTTCGAGTTGTTTTGAACGATATATATATATATATATCCTGCGTGTCTAGCCACACTGAAGAGTTCTGATAGAACGAAACAGTCTGTCTGTGGATGACTTAGAATTAAGAAACAGATTCGAAACACTACAAGAAAAGACGGGAAAAAGTACACCAAACGACGAATATGACAATTTCGTCAATGCGCACCTCGAGGCAGCAGCGAAATGCATTCCAACAAAACTCAAAACGAAATATAGAGTCCCATGGGAAACTTTAGCGGTGAGAGAAAAACATGCACTAGTGAAACAGCCTCCAAAACTATCGAAAAAAACCCAACAAACACAAATGCCTTAAAACTAAAAACGGCACAATATCAATTAGCAGGCATATATATAAAGGAACAGATAGAATACATTCAAAATCAGATAGATAAGATTAGAGACTCGGTGGAAGATAGACAATCTAGGATAGCCTGGCAAACAATAAACGAAGTGAGTAGAAGAAAGAACACAGCCAAAGCAAAACTGAAAGCAGCAAACCAACAAGAAAGAATAAAACTGTGGAAACAGCACTTCAAAAACCTACTAGGAAACCCACCGAAAATAACACATGAACCAATCACCAGAATAATTAGTAAACAATTAGACATTAAACTAGGACCATTCACACAAGAATAACTCGACTCGGTTCTCAGAAAAATTAAAAAATAGGAAAGCTGCAGGGCTGGACGAAATTCCCCCAGAAGTATGGAAGACCAGACAATTCGACGACATACTGCTCCGACACTGCAACGCAGTATACAATCAAAATCCGATAGATAGATGGATGAAGGGATGTATACCCACCTTCCCTAAAAAAGGGGACCTCGGATTAACCAAAAACTACCGAGGCTTAACACTTACATCCATAGCAGCCAAAATCTACAGTGCCCTACTACGAAACCGCATAGAACCAAAAATCGACAACATACTTAGGAAAAACCAAAATGGCTTCCGAAGAAATAGATCCACGACCTCACAAATATCAACCATCCGTAGAATCCTTGAAGGTGTACGGGCAAAAAACCTACAAGCGACATTAATATTTGTCGACTTTACCAAGGCCTTCGATTCCATTTACAGAGGAAAGATGGAACAAATCCTACTAGCGTACGGCATGCCTAAAGAAACCGTAGCAGCAATAACGATTCTCTATAGAAACACCAAAGTAAAAGTACGATCACCAGATGGAGACACAAAATACTTCGACATTGTAGCAGGAGTACTACAAGGGGACACGCTGGCCCCGTACCTCTTTATCATTTGTCTAGACTACGTACTTAGAACATCGATTGACAAAATCAGAGAGAATGGCTTCGAGCTGACGAAGAAAAGAAGCAGAAGGTACCCCGCAACAACATTTACCGACGCCGACTACGCCGAAGACATAGTGATACTGGCAAATACACCCGACCAAGCCGAAACACTACTGCATAGTTTGGAACGAGCAGCCGCAGGCATAGGCCTCTATGTTAATGCACACAAAACGGAATATATGTGCTATAATCAAACGGGGGACATCTCCACTCTAGAAGGAACCCCTCTTAAACTAGTAGACAAGTTCACTTACCTGGGAAGCAGCGTCGAATCAACCGAAAAGGACATCGAAACGAGGTTAACGAAGGCATGGACAGCTATCAATAGGCTATCGATTATATGGAAATCAGACCTAACCGATAAAATGAAACGTAGTTTCTTCCAGGCAGCGGTAACATCGTTACTGCTATATGGGTGCACTACATGGACGCAAACAAAACGGCTGGAGAAGAAGCTAGATGGCAATTACACAAGAATGCTGCGTGCAATCTTGAACAAGTCCTGGCAGCAACACCCCACAAGACACCAACTGTACGGCCACCTGCCCCCTATCACGAAAACTATTCAAGTTAGACGAACTAGACATGCAGGACACTGCTGGAGAAGCAGGGACAAACTCATAAGAGATGTACTCTTATGGACCCCCAAACATGGCCGTGCAAAAGCAGGACGACCAGCACGAACATACATTCAGCAGCTATGTGAGGATACGGGATGTTGTCCTCAAGACCTGCCTAGGGCGATGAACGATTGGGAGGAGTGGCGAGAGAGGGTCAGGGATATCTCCTGCTACCAGCGCGACATGATGATATATATATATATATATGTGTGTGTGTGTGTGTGTGTGTGTGTATGTGTGTCAGACAAACAGGTATATTCTTTTCCTGTAATAAAACTAATTTCTAGTTTTGGCCAAGAGAGATTTTTTTTGTGTGTCAACCGTTTATATCAGTAAAAATGTGTCCGTGTCTCTATGTGTGACATTATAAACGCTGATGTAGTAGTATATTGACTTAGCTATACGTATATATATATATATATATATATATATTTAGACACATGAATATGTATAAGTACATGTATGTATGTGTGTGATTGTGTACATATGTGCATCGTTGTGAGTTGATAACAGGTACATATATTTGTATGTGTGTGTCCATATTGGGACCTAGACATATTAGTGTTGGTATGTTGAGTGTGTATGTGACCGTCTTGTACTTTGTGCGGAAACCACTAATCCAAAAAACTTATAAGAGGAGATGGTCAAATAAAAGAGGAAAAAAAAAAAAACTTCAAAGAGCTTCAATTTTATTATCACACCTTTTAAACTTTTAGGGTGGCCTAGAGACATAGAGTTGTGCAATATTTTTGTGTCCAATGTATGGGTTGTCGAAAATGTGAAAGTAGGAATGTCCAGCCCTGAATATACACAAGTAAAATCAGTCTGCTACCGAGAGATAGGACCACTGATAGACTCAGATAGGCGCACTGAAAGAGTCTATTAAGACCGAAAACCTCGTAGCCGACTTAGTTTTTTAGTTAAGGGAATTTTGCCAATCGTCTATATAGTGAAAATGAGAACTCCACACACCGTCATTTTGCGGAGTATCACACACACACACACACACACACTTCTCCTCTGTTGATATATATTCAAGGTTTTTGTTTTCGCTTTTTTCTTCCGTGGTGGACCTGTCTTGGACTCGTGCGCTTTGATCCGAGCCTGCAGGAAAATTGAGCATGACTCGACCTGGGATTGAACCCCAGTCTCACAGATCATTGGCGAACAATCTACCCAGGTCGAATCATACCAAAGACTTTTAAAATGGTACTTGATACCTCCTTGCTTAACCCTCAGCAATATAAGGCACGTATCAAGGGTAAAATGGACCAATCAAGGGAAAGGAGTAGCGCCCTCCCCTACTCCTCGGTGTAGTAGCTATTGGAAAAGGAGCTTTCAGGTCGCCCTCGACATTTTTCAGAAACGTAGCATTACTTCTTTCATTTAATGTGACTCAATTATTCCAGTGAGTTTTCTATTGTTCGGAGTACCTTTGAAATAAGGAAAAATTGAATAAATCTCAGTCTGGTGAGTATATAAGCTGATAAACTTGTACACTCTCGTGATAGCCAAAAACTGCTGATCAGAAAATATCAGAATCTGACTCATCAAGATTAAGCGTAAAAGTCTAGACGGCAGTCTAGACATCTAGACATAGATACTTTATTATATAAGATACCCAAATTCGTATGTCTTTACTAATATTTTACATTTGAGATGTTTTTCGAAAGAAATCAATTTGTTGCAGAAGATATCTCTACTCTAAATGACGGTTCTCTTAAATTAGTGGACATGTTTACATACCTTGGCAGCTGTGTCTCATCTACTGAAAGCAATATCGATAAGCCCCACGCAAAAACAAGGACTGCTATCGATAGGCCATCGATCATATGGAAGCCTGATCTATCCGATAATTGTACATGGAATTCTTCCAGTCAGAATTTAACAGGTTTGAATCCAGATTTTTCCTTCTCCTAGACTAGTTGCCTTCCGAAGGCTGAAGAACCCAGTCTGCCCAACTATTTACCCATAGCTGGAGGGAGACTAATTGGATTCATACCTTTCCCAAGAGTATTAGTGCTATGTGAAATGCAATTAGTCTCGTCCAGGATTTGAACTCGTGTTGTCGTGTCCATTTCCTACGACGATAACCATTACACCACGGGCACCTCCGACAGTGAACGTAACAGCACAAATGGAGTTCGAACTCGCTTTCTACGAGCACCTTAACCACTATACTATAGAGACTCGCTCTTCGAAAGATAGGGAAAATTCCAAAATATAAAAATATATTGAATTAGAATATCTTGCACAGTCAATAAAATTATTTTCGGCTCCAATAAAAAGTTCGGTATGATATTGTGTCAAGCATTATTTATCTAAAAGAATACCTCTCATGTGAGACAAGTACACCGGGGGTCAAATAGATTAACCTTTTTTTTTCCTATATTTTAAAATGTCACTTAAGTAAATAAAATTTAAGATACTCAATAGACTGAATGGGAACCTCTTGGTTGGTGATTGCACGGGCGAGAAACTGACCGTCACCAAGCGTCGTTGATTCACACACACACACACACACACACACACACACACACATATATATATATATATATATATATATATATATGTGTGTGTGTGTGTGTGTATATATATGAAATATGATTTGAAATGAAAATACAAAATATTCAGAGTATGCATTACTTTAAATATGAATATTAAACGACCTTTTTTGTTACGTTAATTCTTTTTAAAGTTTGATATTTGAACTGTGAGCTAACAAATGACTTATGTTAAATTGAATTGTCTGAAATAGAACTCTTTGGCCATTTAACTGTGTGTAAACAAATGTCTGATGCTTAATTGAATGGTCAGTAATATATAGCAATATTTGCAACCATTCATCTGTGTGTAAACGAATGAATAATGTTGAATTGAATTATTAGTGTTAAATAGCAATACTTGTAAGCACTTCACTGTCTGCGAACGAATGATTACTATTGAATCGAAAATTATTGTTATATAGGAATAATTAAAACCAATTAACTGTGTAGAAATAATAGCAATACTCTTGTGCGAACAAATTAATTTAAAATCATCTAAAAACGAAATTACCAACAAACTATTCACTTACAAATCATATAAATATAAATATCCATACAAATATGGGCAAATAAATGACTGATGTTAAATTGTGATTGTTAAATATCAATCAATGGAAATATTTAATTTTCTGCAAACGAAAGATTGATAGTAAATTGAATTATTCGAATTAGGTGGAAATATTTGAAACAATTTGACTGGGTGCATATAAAATGAGCTCCATTCTACACAAAAATATTATCAACTGAATGTGTTTACAAATCATATATGTTTAATATTGATGAATTAACAGGATTTTGCGTTGAATAACCTATAATGATTGATATGTCATGAAACCCAACCAAACCAAGTCATATATATTTAATATATATGGGAAAAGAGGATGTGGCATTCAATAACCTACAATGGTTGATATGGCATAAAACCCAGACAAACCAAATCCTATAGCTCTAATATATATGTATCAAGAGGATTTGGCTTTATATAACCTAAAACGGTTCATATGCTATAAAAATCAAACCAAACCAAATCATATATTCTTATATATATGTATAAAAAGGATTTGGCTTTAAATAACCTACAATGGTTGATATGCCACAAAAACCAACCAAATCAGATCCTCTATGTTTAATATATATGTATAACGAGGATTTGGCATTAAATAACCTACAATGGTTGATATGCAATAAAACCTAACCAAATGATATCCTACATATTTAATATATATGTATAAAGAGGATTTGGCATTAAATAACCTACAATGGTTGTTATGCCATAAAAACCAGCCAAAGCAAATTATATATATTCAATATATATGTATAAAGAGGATTTGGCCTTAAATAACCAACAATGGTTGATATGCCATAAAAAACAACCAAAGCAAATTATATATATTCAATATATATGTATAAAGAGGATTTGGCATTAAATAACCTACAATGGTTGATATGCCATAAAACCGAACCAAATCAGATCCTACATATTTAATATACATGTATAAAGAGGATTTGGCCTTAAATAACCTCTATGTGTTGCTATGCCATAAAACCAAACCAAACCAAACCAAACTTTCTTACGTCTGAGCAACCGCTTGAGTTTATTCTTAAATACTGGCATTATCGTTCAAAGTGCGTCCCTGTTAACCGTATGAAAAGCTTTGGTCAAATCGACAAAACAGAAGAACCCGTTGATCAATACATTTCTTCTACATCTGCCTATCCGAAAATATATCATTTGCTCCCCTGTCAGGTCTAAAATCCTTTTGAAATTCAGGAATTACCACAAGACTGATATTCCAAAGCCATCGTTTCAGCAAGGCTCTGAAAAAGACCTTGCCAATTACATCTAAGAGAGTGATTCCTGGCTACTTATCACAAATTCCTTTTTCTATTTTGCCCTTTTCGAAATACATTGAAGTGCCATCAACCTAATTATTTGGGTAGGAAGATCCATTCCAGTCCCCAATGATGAGAATGAATGCAGCATTTTCCCTTTTCACTTTCAACAGTTCAACCAGAAGGCCATCTAATTCATGTGATCACCTGTTATATAATTACAGAAGGATTTTTTTAATATTATCATCTTTCGTTTTATATATCTTATCTTTCGGTTTAGTAAGGCTTAGAACCTTTCAGCTTTCTGCATGGGTTAGTTCGGTGCACACATTGAGTGCAGGTATTCACACTCGCGCGGGGAGGATGTAATGATCACAGATGTTACAATAAAAGACCCAGATAGGAAATGGGACTGGAGATGTGAATGATGTCATGCCCGGAAGCGATGGGCTGGGATTCTTAGTGATTTTGAATAAAAGCGGTGAGTTGAGATTTGGACTTAGAGGAAGCGAGTTGATTTTTCGGACCTGGGTGAGGCCAGTCCAGTTATGGACTGCGGGGGTGCGCGCGCACGTTGGTTGAGTCAGTGAGTTGAGAGGTGACGATGGATGAACAGTCAGCATAGAAAGATTGTGTCTCTCTCTCCTCGTGTCGAAAACCTTAACTTAAAGAAGGTAATAAAAGTTTCGTACCTGTACCAAGAGAGTCGTCAGGGTTTCGTGTTTTTCGGATTCCTATGCGTATGAACATTCTATGAACGTTTTTACATATCCGTATATTTCACGTATTAATATATGGGCATGTTACACACCTAATGTTCGTACGATTCTTGCCATTTTAGGTGCTGCATAATTTAGCGATCGGAACATCCAAAGTTTTGTCTCACAATTAGAAAAACAATTGAGAATATTTATAACGATCAGTCTTGGATAGTAAAATAAATTAGTGAAATACTGTTGTCATTACAGGAAGGATTTTTTATTTTATTCTTTGAATAGTGGTGTTGCCTCTTGACCACAGAGGTGAAATCGAAGAAGTTTATGGACCCAAAACTTTATTCATGAGGATGTAAAACAATTTAAGATCCTTTTTTTTAATTAAAAGCTCACCGAATTTCAGAAGAAAACTCTGACCACCACTTCATTGTCATCTATTCACGTTATTACATAAAATTGGACGCTATGCATTCCTTCATGGTAAAAGGTTGGTTTGGGTTTGGTTTTATGGCATATCAACCATTGTGGGCTATTTAATACCAAATCTTCTTTATATATGTATGTTAAATATATAGGGTTTTGTTTTGGGTTTGGTTTTATGGCATATCAACCATTGTGGGGTATTTAATACTAAATCTTCTTTATATATGTATGTTAAATATATAGGGTTTGGTTTGAGTTGGGTTTTATGGCATATCAACCATTGTGGGGTATTTAATACCAAATTTTCTTTATACATATATATTAGATATATATGATTTGGGTTACTTTTGGTTGAATGGCATATTGTAGGTTAATTAATGCCAAATCTTCTTTATACATACATATTAGATATATAGGATTTTGGGTTTTATGGCATATCAACTATTGTAGGTTATTTAATGCAAAATCCTCTATATGCATAAATACTCAATATATATGATTTGGTTTGGCTTGTTTGTTTTTTTTGTGGCATATCAATCACTGTAGGTTATTTGATGTCAAAAACCCTTTATATATATATATATATATATAGGATTTTGTTTGGTTTTGGTTTTGGTTTTATGGTATATCAACCCTTGTAGGTTATTTAATGCAAAATTTTCTTTATACATATATATAAAATATATAAGATTTGGTTAGGTTTGGTTTGGTTTGGTTTTATGGCATATCAACCATTGTAGGTTATTTAATGCCAAATACTGTTTATATATATTAAATATGTAAGATTTGATTTGGTAGGGGTTTATAGACATATCAACTCTTTTAGGTTACTTTTTACCAAAACCTCCTTATATATATATATATATATATATATATATATATATATATATATATATGATTTGTAAACATACTTTATTGACAGAATTTTTCAGAAACTTAAACTTAAGTTTTTCTTAGTTAAATGATTTTAAGTATTGCCATTTTACAACAATTGTTTCACATCAGTCATTTGTATGCACACATTTAAATAGATATTCAAGATAAGTGAAATATTAGTTTGTAAGTAATTTCATTCTTAAATAAGTTTAAAATAATTTGTGCGTACACTAGTATTGCTGCTGTTTTCTCAAAGTTAAAGGTTTTAAGTCTTGATGTCTAACACTAAAAGTTCAATTTAACGCCAATCACTTGTTTACTTACAGTGAAGTGCTAACAAGTATTGCTATTTAACGCTAATCATTTTCTTCAGAATTACTCATTCGTTTGCAAACAGTTATATGGTTTCAAGTATTGTTATGTTTCACAAACAATTCAATTAAACATCAAACAGTTTATTTCTAATAATTTAGTTTAGCCAACGCCTTTTGTTTGTTTGAGTTTGAATAGCTATTTGATCCATAGACAGGACCCTATTATGTACTACTGTCCCTAACGAGAGTGGACCTAGGAGCTATGGCAGTATTACTAGGGCCTCATTATCAGATTTTTAGTGTCTTATCCACGACGCAGAGTATTCCACAACCCCAACCTACGGGGCTGATTGGAGTGAGGGCTAATTCTCTAGGGTACTTATATAAAACTGTCTTTTTTACTTTCCAGTAATAAGCTGACTGCAGGTTCATTATCTTCTAACCAGTCTTTATGTTTCCTTTCTCAAAATCCAAGAACATCTGCCCCAGTGGAATAAATTTGGTCTCTAAAAGTTTCCCATTTACAAAGTCTTAACAATTCTTTTGTTATGTTAGCACAAATATATTTTTGTTTTAGTTTATCAACATCTCGACGTTTTGGGCTTTTCACTCTTGACATAAGATTCTTTTTGCAAACACAGAGCTTCGTGATACAAAACTGTGATATGTTTCCCATTTTTGCTCCAGGCACGGCACATACATTACAGATATCACGAATATTACATCTGCAGTTTATGATAAAGTCGAAAAATTTATAGTCGTTATATAATTTTCCGGACGCCCACTCAGTCTTGATGGTCACACTTTCTTTCGGCATTCCACACATGCAATTCACGTGGCATTTCCGTCGTGTTTTGTTTCCCTTAGGGACTGTTTTTGCAGTCTATCAAAGGTATGGAGGTGCCCGTGGTGTAATAGTTATCGTCGCAGGATATGGACACGACGACACGAGTTCAAATCCTGGACCCGACTGATTGCATTTCCCATAGCACTAATACCCTTGGGAAAGGTATGAATCCAATTATTCTCACTCCATCTATGGGTAAATAATAGAACAGACTGGGTTCTTCAGCCTTGATGAGGCAACTAGTCTAGGAGAAGAAAAACTCTGAATTAAAACCTGTTAAACTCCGCTTAAAAATTGACTTTGTGTCATATCCTGTCCGAACGGAGGGGTTGGTAAATATGATCAAAGGTATTTTCCTGTCACAATTCAACACTGCACTCTCATCAAGCCGTTCATCCTTTGACTTTCTAACACAAAAGGGTTTATAACTTCTTGATGCATAAGTCAGCTGATCCACCTCAGACTGTTGCGTTTCCAAGAAACCAAGAACAGCAATCTGTAGACTGAAGGGTCTTTTTTTTTATAACAAGTGCCGTTATTATTTCTGAACTGTTTGGAGAATTATGACCAAGAAGAATTCTAATTTTCCAATTGCAAATGTTAAGTTAAAATCAATCATTTGTAAATGGCTTTATATTTCTTTTCTTAACACCAAAAATGAATCACTGATAGACATAGGAAACAAATCAGTGTTGATTTGGTTTGGTTTGGTTTTATAGCATTTCAACTATTGTTGGTTATTTAATGCCAAATCCATTTTATACATATGAACAGTTCTATTTAAAATAATTCAGTTCTGCGTAAGTACACTGTTTAGTTCTATTTAACCCATAGATAGGACCCTATTACGTACTACCACTCTATGCCAGAGTGGACCAGGGAGCAATGCATTTCTATTTCAAGCTATTCAGATTAGTCAAACAATTCTAATTCAGCTAATTCAGTTTAGTATAACTTTACACTCAGTTAAATGCCAAAACAGTTCTATATTAACAATTCAGTTCAGTTTAAGTAGAGTTTCAATATCAAAAACAGTTCCATTTCAAACAATTCAGTTTAGCATAAGCACGAAGTTTAAATGTTAGTACAATTTAATTGTGAAAAACATTTCTATTACAAGCTATTCAGTTAAGATAAACAGTTTTTATTCAAACAATTCAGTTTAGCATACGTATGCCTTTATTTCTATTTAACCCATAGATAGGGCCCTATCAGTTGCTACCACTCTGGGCCAGAGTGGACCTGGGAGAAATGGCAAGGAAGGGGTTCTCTGCATTCCCCAAAGCTCCAGCGTACCTGGAACCGCACCATGAGATTGTTTAGTGTCATATAAATACTCTCCTTAGTGGGGGTCTTAGCCCTCTGCAGAGGTGCAGTCGGTGTATTCTACAGCCTCAGACGACTGGACAATATTCATGTCAAGAAATGAAGAGTCATACATGTAGTAATATAGTGACCACCTTCCATTAACACTGAACGTGGTGCCTGGCAGAAGGACCGAAAACAAACGATCAATATCGGAAACATCGAGTTAGATGCGAAAAACGGCCACGTACAAAAATTGGGGATGTTTTTAAAAGTTAATCAACCAGCTGATGACACCCCCTGAAATGATACAATCTGTATATTCTACAACCACAGCCGAAAGAGGGCATAACCAGTGTTGAGATGACAGGCAATGTAAATGCACCTTTTTAGGATTTTCCGGGAAGTCTGTGCTTTGCTAAATCGTGTTGTTCAAACACAAGTATCCACCGGAGTCACCCCCTGTCATGACATCACACGACAATAAAGACAGGTTAAAACTCCTGTCACCCATATGTAAATATGTAACTGCATTGCATGCTTCCGACTGATCAAATTGCCATACATCACCACCACTCCATCATCATGGAACTTTATTTAGAGAAAGGCTGGAGGATAAAAAGGGCATAACCCTATTTACCAACCCATCCGCTCGAGCAGGATATGACACAAGGTCAATTTTCTAGGTTTAAGAGGTTTGAATTCAGAGTTTTCCTTCTCCTAGACTAGTTGCCTCACCAAGGCTGAAGAACCTACTCTGTCCTACTATTTGCCCATTGCTGGAGGGAGAATAATTGGATTCATACCTTTCCCAAGGGTATTAGTGCTATGTGAAATGCAATCAGTTTCGTCCAGGATTTGAACTCGTGTCACCATGTCCATTTCCTACGACGATAACAATTACTCTACGGGCATAAGGGCTTAAGGAAACATTGTGTAACACGAAGACATCTCTCCATGTCTTCACGATTTTTATCCAATGAAAAGTTTGCTTGTTTAGATTTTATCGCATATAAACCTTTATTGGTCATTTAATGCCAAATCAATTTTTATACCAATAAACAGTTCTATTTCAAACAATTCAGTTTAATATGAATATAGTTTTTGTTTCCTTGGAGTTAGATTTCAATATAGTCTATCTTAAACAATTCAGTTTCAATGTAAAAAATCAGTTCTGTTTCAAACAATTCAGTTTAGTTGTCTAAATTTCTGTGACGAAGCTTGATGATTTTTATCATTAAGTGTTTTCTGACTATTGTCTTCATTTCTATTGCTATTTCCACAACGTTTCGGCTAATATGTCCTCCTTCAGATGTTTGTCGAACTCGGGAACCTACACGAAACTTCGAACTACGTCCTTTTATTGAATTCAAAGGGGTCGTCTGTTCTGATTCCGTTAGCCATAAACGGGTACTAGTGTTAAGAATTCTTATATTGTTACCCGCCTGCAGTCAGGATTGAACCTGCAACTTAGGGAACCAACACCTATAACCGTTACGCTATGTGTCCTACTGGACAGTCCAGAGTGAAATTTTGGGACTTATAAACTAAATTAAGTTTAGCATACAAAAACAGTTGATATTTCAAACAATTCAGTTGAGCATACGTAAGCAGTTAAAATGTCAAAACAATTTTTATTCAAGCAATTCAGTTTAGTATGAACTATACAGTTTAGTTCTATTTGACCCATAGATAAGATGCTATTAGGTGCTATCTCTCCGGGCAACAGTGGACCTGGGAGCGATGGCAATGAAGGGGTACTCCACAATCCCCCAGCTCCAGCATTACTGGAACCTCACCATCAGATTATTTAGTGTCACAATCGTAGAGTGAAGACTTACCACTCTGTAGAGAAGCAGTCGGTGTTTTCTGCAGTCCCAGCAGACATTGCAACCAATGACAAGCCGAAATAAGATAACCAGTAATGACATCATATGAAGATTTTGCTAATAAGTTATCTTTTTGCCTTGGTAAATAACTTAATAGAGAATATCATCATCATCATGTCGTGCCGCCTGCACGGATATCCCTGACCCTCTCTCGCCACTTCTCCCTATCGGTCATCGCCTCTGGCCGGTATACAGAGCTACATCCCGTATCCTCACACAGCTGCTGTATGTATGTTCGAGCTGGTCGTCCTTGCTTTTGCTCGGCCATATGCGGGGGTCTATAGGAGTACATCATTTATGAGCTTGTCCCTGCTTCTTGTTCAATATTGCTCGCAGTATTCTTGTGTAATTGCCGTCTGGCTTTTTCTCCAGCCGTTTTGTTAGCGTCCAAGTAGTGCATCCATATAGCAGTATTGATACGACCGCTACTTAAAGTGCTCCAAATTTACCAGGAGTAGTGAGCGAGAAGGCCTTTGAACAAAGAGCTTCCTTTGCCCTTGTGCAGATTTTGCTTTTGTCCTCATCAGACAAAATCGATAGAGTTAACGGTTTAGTGATCGATGACCCGGCTATGAAACAGGTAGCACTGGGTTATTAGGTACCAGTAACGCTTCGAATATCCTGATCTGTTTTGTGTATACATATATATGTTCAAACACACACACAGACACAGATATATATATATATAGTACAATTAAATGGAGACTCTCTGAATGTGAATTTTGCTATACCCTAGAGAATAAATAGGGAACTAACAATAGCCATACATTGAACACTCTCATAGATTTATATGATTACCCTCATATATTCTATGTATGGAATAATCCACACCTATTGTTCTTGGATACTGAATGGATAATTTAGGTATATATATATATATATATATATATATATATATATATATATAAACTGATATATGCACATACACACGCGCACACGCAGATAGATAGATAGATAGATAGTCATGTATACATACTTATATATATATATATATATATATATATATGTGTGTGTGTGTGTGTGCATATATCAGTTTATATATTTTTTCTATATATATGTGTATATACTTATTATAGATATTTATATGTTCGTGCATATATATATATATATATCTGCATGTGCATGTGTATATTCACACACAGACACAGACACTCACGTTTATGAATATGTATACTTATAATGATTGAAGAAGTGCACATAATAAAATCTTTTGCAAGGAAAGTGGGCACAAAGTTATATATATATATATATATATATATATATATATATATATATATGTGTGTGTGTGTGTGTGTGTGTGTGTATATAAATATATATATATACACGCCCATAACTCATGAAAATTTTCGTCGAATATATATATTTATTAAAGTGCTTCTGAGCATGACGTTTCCATATAATCATTTGTGTGGGCCAGGGGATGTACAGGCAAATATATGCAAATTTATGCTAATGGTCGATTGATTTTGCGTGTGACCGACGATCCATGTAAATCTATCAATAATCTTTGATGTGGAAACTCCATATATTGACATTAATTTCTGCACGAAACATTCTTGTTTATAAGCTAATATTCATATGGCACCGATCCAACAAAAGACATTAAAATGAGTAGATATGCCTTTTTGTTAGTTTACTTTATGCCCGGCATGATTAATTACTTAAACTCCCTAAGGGAAAACATCTGTCTATTTAATATCACAGGGAAAAAAACACCCACAGGATTGATAAATGGTTTTAAAAACAGGCTATTCTTGCATATTTTAGTTAACAAATGCATTCGAATGTACCCTATATGAATGTAATTGTAATATGTACAGTATATCAAGAAATGAAAAAAAATAATTTTTTTTTTATTTAATGAGCTCAGTCGACTGAGGCTGTAGAATATACCTACTGCAACTCTGCAGAGGAGTAAGAGCAACCCCCAAAGAGTCTCGTAGACATTAAACGGCAACTGATGTTGAGACTCCAATCCTGGAACTTTAGAGAATGAGGAGGACCCCTTCATTGCCATTACTCCCAGGTCCACTGGGATACACCATGGTAGTACTGGTTAGGGTCTGAAAAAGAAACACTGTGCTACGTATAACACTAAAGTGAATCTGATGGTGAAGCTCCCATCCTGGAACTTTGAGGAATGGGAATGACCCCTTCATTGGCATTACTCACAGGTCCACTGAGATACACTATGGTAGTACTAGTTAGTGTCAGAAAAAACACTGTACTGCGTATAACACTAAAGCGCATCTGATGGTGAGGCTCCAATCCTGGAACTTTGGAGAATGGGAATGACCCCTTCATTGACATTACTCCCAGGTTCACTCTGATGTGTAATGATAGTACCTGATAGGGTCTTATGATGGGTCAAATAGAACTGTTGATTAATTCAACTGTAAGCAAACCAATAGCTGATGTTATACATAGATGTTAATGCTACATTGGATACTTGAAACTATTCATTTGTGAGCAAACGAATTAGTTATGTGAGATACTAATACTTGAAACCAATTAACTGTGTGCAAACAAATGAGATTTGGCTCGTTTAAAACTACAAACTATACATTTACAAATTATATATATATTTGATATATGAATAAACAGGATTTGGCATTAAATAACCTACAAGAGTTGATATGCCATAAAACACAACCAACAACCAAAATATTTGTTTAATGGAATATCAATCTCAGGGGGTTATCTAATGCCAAATCCATCCTTGTAGAAGAACAGTATTGGAACTATCTAACCCATAGCTGTGGAGATGATCAGAGTTCACACCTTTCCCATTCTTAATAGCGCGACTGGAGTTCGAACTTGCTTACTAAGAGGTCATATAAGGTCAAAAGAGAATTTAGACTAATTTTCAGATCTGAAGAAGCTCAGTCGACTTCGGAAACATAATTCCGAAAATCTCAAACGCAAGTTATTAATACAAGGTGAATACGATAAGTTTCCAGACTTTTTTCGTATGGGCACTTTTATTCATAGTACACACATGAAACTCTAGTCCCCTTACAAGTAATCTCCTCCGGCTGTAATGCACTTGTTGTACCGTTCCAACAACTTCTGCAAGGCCCCATGGTAGTCCTCTTATATGAGCGTGTCAATGACCTTCGTCACAGCCTCTTTCATCTCCTCAATTGTCTCATAACGACAGCTTCTGAGCTTAGGGAAGAACCAAAAGTCACAGGGAGCAAGGTCTGGACTATAGGGAGGCTGATGAACTGTTTTGATGTCCATCTTGGTCAAATAATCTGTGATAAGGATGGAGTTGTGGACTGGTGTATTGTCCTCGTGGAAATACGACAGACCCAATTTGAAGAGTGCTGGCCTCTCTTCCTGAACTCCCTTAAAACCTCAACATAGTAACCCTAACCCTAACCGTTTGGTCAATCAACTCTGGTTTATTGACGTCCCTACTCCTCCAACACTTCTCATCATCCCTCACAGACTCCCTGCCTTCCTTGAATCTCTTATGCCACTCAAAAACTGATGCTCGATTCATGCAAGATACTCCAAAAACAGTCTGAAGCATTCCATACGTATCTGTGGCATTTTTTCCATGTTTAAAACACAATTTTATTGCATATTGTTCTTCTAAATTGTCCACGCGTCGAGATTGCATTTTTGAAATTCACCAGCTGTGACAATCAGGCTTTAGTAGGGTGTATTCGAATTGAACAGCTGTAGCTGTTCATTTGAATCTGAAAATTGGTCAGTCATCTCATATGATGTATAGCAATAACATAGTGAATTTTCAAGACTCTACGAGAATCTTAAAGGCCCATACGAAAAGAAGTCTGGAAACTTATCGTGCGCCCCTCGTAACTCCTATAATTAATTTTTACTCACCCTGAAGAAAGGCCCAGTAAGCTGGGGCTGTAAAATACACCGACTGCTTTTCTCCGTAGGGATAAGACCCACCCACCCCACAACAAGTGTCCTGATTATGACACTAAACAATCTGATGATGAGGTTCCAGTAATGCTGGAGTTTTGGGGGATGCAGAGTAACCTTTCATTCCCATCGCTCTCAGGTCAACTGTGGCCCTGAGCCGAAGCACCCGATATTGTCCTATCTATGGGTCAAATAGAACTAAACTGTGTACTTCTGCTAAACAGAATTGCTTGAAAAAGAACTGTTTTTGTATGATAAATTGAATTGTTTCAAATAGAACTGTTTTTGACATTGAAACTGTACTTACGATAAACTGAATTGTTTAAAATAGAAAAGTTTTGTCATTTAACTGTGTGTAAACAAAAACTATACTGATACTAATAATATGAATTGTTAAGATTAGAACTCTGACTAAACTGAATAGTTTGAAATAGAAATGTTTCTGACGATTAAACTGTGTACTTATGATAAACTGAATTTTGTAAAAAAAAATGTATTTGGCATTAAATAATCTACAAAGGTTGATATGCGATTATACCCCCCCCTAAAAAAAAACAACAAACATCACTTCGATGAAGGTCAAAACCGTAAAGTTAAACGTTGGCATATATTTCTATGAATATGATCATCCTCTGAAAAACTTGTTTTCTTCTTTCTCTTTCTTTCTGCTGCATCAAAACGGAACAGTCCATTATCTATCTGAAGTGATGACTGGTTGTAACCATTGAACACGCGCGGTCCTGTGTTATATTACTTCCTGCGAGCTTTTCTCTTCAGGTTTAACTGGGAATGTTTCAATGAAATCTGAGTAACAGCTAATTTTTTTAACTTTTCAGGGCTCAAAGTATTCGAGTTGAGTTTAACAGTGCTGTAGTTTGGATTGTCTTATTTCTTCCTCCGATCATCACCTGGTAGCACCATCACATTCAGGTCACCGCAGCCTTTTCACCTCTCTCACAAGATTTGTTTATCTTTTCCCCTCCTTTCATTTTCAATCCAGAGTCTGCATACGGCGGTTTTTTCACCATTTTTGATGTCTAGAGTTTCTTCTGCTACTACTACTAGTACTAGTTTAAAAATGGTTATTATCAGTCCTCTGTCTGGCGATCATGTTAAACCACACGCATAAGAAAATGTGAGAAGCCTTTTTAGTTTATATATATAAACTGGTCGATGTTTTATGGCATATCAACCCTTGTGAGTTATCTAATGTCAAAACCTGTTTATATAGTGTTGTATCGTGGTAAGAAAGAGATACACAGTGAAATAGAGTTAACTATATATTAACTGAAGTGGTACAGTTCAACAAATAAGTCTCGCGCTGTTGGTGTTACATCCGAAATTGTTCTTACTACTGCCCGAGATCTTTCAGTATAGACCGTGCTTAAGAAACACGACGTCTTTTATACCTCCCAGATACCGGAAGTCACATGGTACGAGCCACTAAGCAACACACACACACACACACACATATATATATATATATAATTTGTTATCTAACTGTTTGTTGGTAACGTTAATTTTAAACGAGTTGTTAGAGATATTTTGTTCGCACACAATTAAATGGTTACAAGAATTGCTACCGAACACTAATAATTTTATTTGATATTAATCAATTGTCTGCATATACGTTAAATGGTTTCAAGTATTTCTTTCTAGCATAAGTAATTCTATTTATCAAATATTTCTGTCTAATACAAATAATTTATGTACAGCTGTATGGTTTCAGATCATCATCATCATCATCATGTCACACTATCAGCACGGATGTTCTTGACCCTCTCTCGCTACGCTTCCCTATTTTCCTTTGCTTTCGGCAGATCCCCAGGTCTAAATCCCGTATCAGCACTGAGCTGCTGTATGTAGGTTCTAGCCGGAAGTCCTGCCTTTGCTCGTCCATATAAAGGGGCCGACAGAACTATATCACTTATGAGCTCGTTCCTACTTCTCCAGCAGTGTCCCGCATGTCTGGTTCGTCTCACTTTGATAGTTTTCGTGATCGGTGGTAGGTGGCCGTATACCTATTGCTCAGTCGGGCGCTGTCTCCAGAACTTGTTCAATATTGCTCGCAGCATCCTTGTGTAGTTGCCGTCAAGCTTTTTCTCCATACGTTTAGTTAGCGTCCAATTGGTTCATCCATATAGCAATATCGACACGATAACTGCTTGGAAGAAACTGCACTTCATTTTTTCAGTCAGGTCTGACTTCCATATGACCGAGAACCAATCTATATCTGTCCATGCCTTTGCTAATCTCGTGTTTATATCTGTCTCGGTTGATGAGACACTGCTCCCTTGGTAGGCGAATTTGTCAACTAGTTTCAGAGTGCTACTGTTTAGTGTGGATATGTCACCTGTTTGACCAAAGGACATAAATTCCGTCTTGTGTGCATTGACATTGAGGCCGATGCCTGCAGCTGCTCGTTCCAGACTATGGAGGAGGTTTTTGACTTGGTTGGGTGCATTTGCCAGAAGCGCTAAATCATCGACGTAGTCGGCGTCGGTTATTGTTTGTGCGTTGTATCTGCTTCTTTCTTTTGTTAGCTTGAAACCGTTTTCCTTGATTTTATCGATAGATGTTCTAAATCAATAATAATAATCTTTAAAAAATGGTGGAACAGTTTTATTTGACCCATAATGGGATCCTAACAGGTACTATCACTCCGGGTCAGAGTAGACATGGGAGTAATAGGAATAAAATAATACCTTGTATTTTTCCCAATTTCTATGATTGGGGCCTCACAATTGGATGCAGTTTTGTGTAATACCTAAGACACTCGGTACAAGGTCTTGCGTCTCTGCAAGTGTGCAGTTGACGAATTCTACAGCCTTAGAAGACGGAGCAGTATATTAACTGAAAAGATTAGAAACTTTATATATATATATATATATATATATATATAGAGAGAGAGAGAGAGAGAGAGAGAAAATGATTATATGATATGATTGCTTTAGTAAAATATAAAAAAAATCATGATTCTTTAAAAAATATAAAGTCATTTTTAAATCTAAATGAGTAGAAGACTTCACTCTCAGAATGATTTCCCCTGGTAAATGACTAACGTCCTGTGAGATATGCTGACTCCACAAAGTGGCACCACTTTACACATGCGTTTTGCAGTTATTGTAATTGTTTCCCTTCATGTGCTTACCTTTCTATCCGATCGAATGCCAAATCACTTGAAGGCGTGATTTGTTAGGGAATGATAGCTCTCGTTTCAAATGCCATTTTTCTCGTCGGAACGAGAATCAAATTTCAAAAATGTCGGATTGAGTGGAAGCCAAAACGTCGAACCAATAGCGTGAGGGCGTTTTTCTTCATTTAAGGCTGCATAACTTGTTAGGTAATTTATTCCTCCTCCCCTAAAGAATTATTCCAGGGCGTCGATTCTGGACATCTGCTAAAAGACTAGCCGGTGGAATCGGCAGATTTTGTCTGTTAAATGCGCTGCGGTCTCTGTTGTCTTTCTAATGAGGCGAGATGTCCTGTTCGCCTGTGCTGGCGTCAGATCACAAAACAATCTGCATTTGTACACTGAATATGATTGATATTTCTTTGGGTAAATTGCCCTGGTCGTTTTATGAGTCATGAGAAACACTTTGTCCAGATGTATTTATGAAAATGAATTCGTAGGCCGAGGCAATTTTATGAATATTTAAACAGTCTTTTCTCCACATTTGTAAGATTGCCTACCCTTGCTAACAGCGTGACATTTATGATAATCCATAAAAGGTAACATGTTTAGTTAACAGAGTACCTCATTTACCCGGGTACTTAATGTTTGTTTCAAAATATAATACATATGAACAGCGGTTGTCGCAATGGATATTGGATCAGCGCCCAAGTTCAAGTCAGGATGAGGCTTTTAGAGTCAGACTTCACAATAATACTGTTGTTTGGTTGATTGATGTTTCATGGGGTATCGACATTAGTGGGTCATTTAATACCACAATCATGTTATACATATATATATATATATATATATATATATATAATATGATTTATATATATCTATATATATATACATAATTATATATATATATATATATATACATATATAGCAGTATGTATGTTTATATATATACGCATATATACATATATATATATATATATATAAAATGATAAATATATATATATATATATATATATATATATATATATATATATATATATATATAAAATATATTTATATATATATACGTATATAACAGGATTATATATACATATATATAAAAAGGATTATACATTCATATATATATATATATATATATATATATATATATATATATATATATAATATTTCTTCGAAGTGGACTAGAGTTTCATGTGTGCACTATCAATAAAAGTGCCCGTACGAAAAAAGTCTGGAAACTTATTTAATGATCCTCGTATATATATATATATATATATATATATATGTATATATATATATATATATATATATATATATATATATATATAAGCAAGTCGTAGTGACTCCCTGCAGTACCCTGACTATGTCTTGCCATGCACCTGTCTTCATATACCAAGAGAGGTCCTCTAGACACCATTCAGTGTTCATTCACATCTCATGTATATAATTGTTTGCGAGTTTGCCAACACTGACGTATCAATTTGTTGGAGTTCATGAAAGAAAGTTGGTTCTGGCTTATTCTTACTTATTCAACATGTTTTGTTTATATTATTTCGATTGTTTGTGAGATGAGGAGGTGATGGCCATATAGCTGCTCTTTTGCACTAAGTAACTCCAGAATTTTTCCAATATATATATATTGGACAAATTCTGAAGCTACTTAGTGCAAAAATTAGTCTCCAGAATTTGTCCAATATATATATAAATATATATATATATATATATGTATGTATGTATGTATGTATGTATTTACCCCCCTCCTCGGACAGGATGTTACACAACGTCAATTTTAAAGCAGAGTTTAATGTTTGAATTCAGTGTTTTCCTTCTCCTAGACTGGTTGCCTAATCAAGTCTAAAGAACCCAGTTTTCTCTACTGTTTAGCCATAACTGAAGGGAGAATAATTGTATTCATACATTTCCCAAGGGTATTAGTGCTATAATATATATATATATATATATATATATATATGTATATATAATACATACTGATGAAAAAATTGGCTGGATTTCCTTTTTGATATAAGCGTAAAGGCAAAAATTATGACGGTATTTATATTGTAAAACAAAGAATTTGTAGGGTATTTAGAGTAGACACACGGACATTTCGTTTCTTTCTTTCTTTCTTTCTTTCTTTCTTTCTTTCTTTCTTTCTTATTGAATTCTAACGTTCCTGGATTTTTAAATACTAAATCCATCCTCATAGAAGCAAGAGATAATTCATAATTTTTTCAACCCAGGGTGCTAGTACATTTTAGGGTTCCATCTTTGGGTCAAAAAGAACTGTTTGATCATTTAACTGTGTGCAAACAAATGACTGATGTTAAATTGAAATATTAGTGTTACATAAAAATACTTGAAATCATTTAAGAGTTTGCAAATAAAGGATCTCTGGCTCGTTCAAAAATGTTACTTAAAAATTACAAATTATATATCTTAATTATGGAATAAAAAATTAAAATTGAAAAAATAGATTTACGAATAAATGAAAAAAGCAGAAAGTCTCTGAACGGCCAGGCCAAAGCTTTTGTAGTTAAAAATATCTAGGAAAACTTCAATTCCCCCCCCCCATAAAAAATGTGTGCGCATGCGTGGAATCGGTGGAAGTGGATTTTTCTGCCTCCAACACGACAAGCGAGAGTGAGGGGATCACTCATGTTTTTAAAGAGTTGACGGTGAGATGTGATAAGTTAAAGACATACAGTTGAACACGAGCCATGAAGATGTTCGGAGGCAAAAGCTTACGAGCCCCATTTTTGAGGGAGTGAGCTTCAAAGGGAGCCTTAGTCTATATGTGACTTTGCAGACAAGCCGGTTAGAACAAGGAAAAAAATTCAAAGTCTCTGTCTGATCGATTTTTCTCCCCGGAATATGTTGCTTCTCTTGGCCCAGCTAGCGCGGTCGTCTCAGTTTCCATACTCTCATTCTTTCTCCTGGCTGCTACCTACAAATGCTTGTAGTGAATAAAAGTTTGGGTAGTTAAACAGAGTTTTTTGCGTTCTTCCACTTTTACCATGGTGGGATCACAACTTTCGGATTAAAACTACTTGGAAATGTAAGAACCCTCTTATCCCTTCCAACTATGGGTTAAATAGAATCATTGCGGTTTTTCAACGAGGGCTGTGGCATAAAATAAACCACAAAGTTTGATATGCTATTAATAAGAAAGAAACATAACTCTAAAAAGGATATGCCTTAAAACCCAAGAACAAGCATTTGTTTATTGACATATCAAACTTGTTATCCTTGTAAAAGAACAATAATTGTAGTATTAAACAACAGCTGATGGGAGTTTGGGAGTTAACCGTTTACCATACGTAATAGCACGACTGGAGTTCGAACGCGTTTACTATGATGTCACAGTTCCACACGTTCACCGATACGCCACGGTGATTCCCCATGAAATACAAATATGGGGAAAAGAGAATTCAGACTAATTTCCTGGTAGGAAGAAACTCATTATACTCTGAAGACATAATTCAGAAAATCTCAGAGTAGCAGTACCTGCAAGGGTCTCATTTTTGGGTCAAGTAGATTACTCAGTTTCAGTTTTACGGCATATCAATCTTCGTGGGTTATTTAATGCCAAAGCAATCCTTTCAAAAGAAAAGTGACTGGAAAGGATAACATGAGATAGTTCTTACCTTTCCTGTAATCTTTCGAAACCGTCGCAGCCAAAATGATGCTATATAGAAACACAATAGTAAAAGTCCGTTCCCTGGATAGAGACTCAGACTAATTCGACATTGTAGCAGGTGTACTGCAAGGAGACACATTAACCCCATACCTCTTTATCATCTGTCTAGACTATGTGCTTAAAACGTCTATTGATAAAATGAAAGAAAACGGTTTCAAGCTAAGAAAGAAAAGAAGCAGAAGGTTCGTCGAACTTGAATAGTTTTCATGATAGGAGGCAGGTGGCCGTACAGTTGGTGTCTTGTGGGGTGTTGCCGCCAGGACTTGTTCAAGATTGCACGCAGCATTCTTATGTAATTGCCGTCTAGCTTCTTCTCCAGCCGTTTTGTTAGCGTCCATGTAGTGCACCCATAAAGCAGTATCGATGTGACCGCTGCCGGGAAGAAACTACGTTTCATTTTATCGGTTAGGTCTGATTTCCATATAATCGATAGCCTATTGATAGCTGTCCATGCTTTCGTTAACCTTGTTTCGATGTCCTTTTCGGTTGATGCGACGCTGCTTCCTAGGTAAGTGAATTTGTCTACGAGTTTAAGAGGGGTTCCGTCTAGAGTGGAGATGTCCCCCGTTTGATTATAGCACATATATTCCGTTTTGTGTGCATTAACATAGAGGCCTATGCCTGCGGCAGCTCGTTCCAAACTATGCTGTAGTGTTTCGGCTTGGTCGGGTGTATTTGCCAGTATCGCTATGTCATCGGCGTAGTCGGCGTCGGTAATTGTTTTTGCGGGATGCCTTCTGCTTCTTTTCTTCGTCAGCTCGAAGCCATTCTCTCTGATTTTGTCTATCGATGTTCTAAGTACGTAGTCTAGACAAATGATAAAGAGGTACGGGGCCAGCGTGTCCCCTTGTAGTACTCCTGCTACAATGTCGAAGTATTCTGTGTCTCCATCTGGTGATCGTACTTTCACTTTGGTGTTTCTATAGAGAATCGTTATTGCTGCTACGGTTTCTTTAGATATGCCATACGCTAGTAGGATTTGTTCCATCTTTCCTCTCTGAATGAAATCGAATGACTAAAGTATATTTCAATGGAATATTAAAGATATCAATATTTATCATAATAGGGAAGGCTATCTATCATATGAAAGTCTCATCTATCCGATAAAACGAAAAAGGATTACGTTCAAGCTTTGACTGTTTCCATACTGTTATATGGATGCACCGCATGTATGCCAACAAAACGCATTGACCAAAAGCTAGATGGGAATAACACAAAAGTCTACGAACTATTTTGAACAAATCATCGAGGTAAAACCCCACGAAACAGCAGCTGTACGGCCACTTTCTTCCCATCTCAAAACCATTCAAGTAATACAAACAAAGCATACAGGACACTGGTCGGGAAGCATGGATGAGCTCTTAGGTGACGTTCTTTTATTAACGTGCTCGTGTTGGCCGACCTGCAAGAACTTATTTACATCAGCTCTGTGCGAACACAGAATAAAGTTTGGAAGACCTGCCGAGAGCGATTGATGATAGGGATGGATGGAGAGAGAGCGTCAGGGAAATCCGTACTGTCAAGCCGATTTGATGATGAGGATCTATAAATTATTAAATTTCGGCTGTAAATAACCCATAAGGAGTTGATATATTCTTGAGCAAATAAAGAAAAACTAATTATTGTTGTCGAGTGGCTAAACATCTCTTCAACCCTTTACAGGATGGATTGGCTCATAGCCATAAGTAGCCTACTATTAAAGACATCGAGGGTTGATTTGATAAGCTGATTAAAATTCGGACTGATCTTATTTCGTTTGGCTATACAATATTTTAACCCTCCTCAATATCTACGTTGCGATTTCTCTTGTGAATTATTTGTAACTTATTGTACTCTTTCTTTTTTATATGTATCCGTTAGCACTGAATTCTGGCGCTGAATAAATATATTAAGCACTCATTCTTCTCAGTGTATTATTCACCTCGACAATACAACGCATATGAAAACCCCAACGTTAATATTTTCTCATGAATTAAACAATGCTTTCGAGAAAGATATTTGAATTGTGACAGCTTCAAGCTGATGGAACCCTTTTTAAACTAATGGCATATATTAAACAATTCGACCAATTCGTAACGCAAAGTGCTTATCGAGGCAACCTAGAATTAATTCTGTGTTCCTCACTGATTGTTGTTCGAATCTACGTTATTAACGACCAGGGATGATCAGAATAAGCTTATAAAACCTTTAAACTGCATTTTCGGGACACATGCAAAAGATGTTTATGTAAGTCTCTTGTCTCCAGATGAAATTGGTTTATCAGTAAAAGGTGATTGATAGATTTACATGTGTTGAAATGAAAGCACACGCACACACACATCACTACACGCACACACACACTACACACTACACACACACACTAGACACACACACACACACTACACGCACACGCACACACTGCACACTACACACACACACACACACACACACACACGTGTATTATCTATTTCGTCATTATCATCTTCACATTTAATCCTGAAAGCAGAAACTAACAAAATAGTAACTGTACGACCACGTAACTCCCATCTCACAGGGACGAATTCATTGGCAACATTCTTCTTTGGAATCCTACTCATGGACACACCAGAGTTTGTTGTATAGTCACAATCCAACTATACAAATATACAGATGCAGGGAAATACGAAACACAGACGACTCTCCGTTGTTCAGGTACGAAACGTTTATTAACTTCTTGACTTTATTTTTTCGACACGAGGAGAGAGAGACACAATTTTTACTATGCTGACTGTACTATCTGACCCAACAAATGCGCTGCGCATCCCGTAGCCCCCAGGTGGACTGGCCCGGCCCAGAGTCGGATCTGAACTAACTCTTTTTCAAAATCACCATATTCTCAGCCAATATGTGTGTATATATATGTAAGAGAGACCTGAAGATATATATATATATATATATATATATATATATATATATATATATATGTATTCATCATACAACGTGTGAAAGCATGTGCGATACCCTAGCCTCATCAGCCGCCAACCAGGGGGATAACACAGTTTCGCTAGCTCAAGGCGGTACTGCCACTCCTGGCGCTACTGAGCAGCTTTTGCCACCAGATAGGGTATTTAAAAGAAACATACATCTATGTATACACAAGATCAACTAAAAGCAGACATTACATTGGACGTTCGTTCATCTTCATTTTGGTGCAGTTTGTGATTTAAAAATGTATTTACTTACGGCCGTTAGATGTCATTGCAACCGTTTCTTGATTTTGCGTAATTACACGAGAAAGGTGGTTCCGCTTGTATAACATTCATGTTGAAATCCTTTCTATATCCGTTTTCTATTCGGTTCGTTTTCTTTCATTTATGCATTACTGTCCAAAAGCACTTTAGACAAACGTCATATATAATTCTGCAGAAAGATTTTATTTGTTGATCAATGGGCCCTCAAGATGGGCGGTGAGTAAAAAGAAAGCTCCTGGTCTAAGTAGCTATCTGATTACCCTTGGGCCACTAAATTCTTGGCTTGCAAGAAATGTCTCCAGGACGTTAATGGTCAGCAATGGGCTCGTAAATACTGTGGGGGTAAACCTGATTCATAGGTCCATCATTCGATTTACATTCTCCGGCAGGAGAATTACGTTGTTCGCACCAGCGCGCCTTGTGGATTCGTGATCCTCGCAAGCTGTTGAATTTTCTGCCGCAATCACACGTTGTAGCCGAGTACATATCCAGATCGTTACCGTATGAGCAAGTAATATATATATATATATATATATATATATATATATATATGACAGTATTATCCAGTAATTCCAGAGTTGGGGACAATTCCAAGCAGGAAAATCTAAATATTCAAATATAGAATGTTAAATTTAAATAGTTCCGGTCAAGAGTTCAATGCAAATAGAATCTACGGAGTAAATTATTTTTTCAAAATAAAAAACCAACAATCGGTCACATTAAAATGATAAATTTATTTCCACCAAGTTAAAAAGCATTGATAATAATCAATGCTCTAAGAATTAACAGGACATCTTTTGATCAAACAAATGGTTGAAAATAACACTTTCCTACTTCACAAACAGACTGAATAAAAACAGAAAAAACACTTATTTCGCTCACATAAACCTAACCCAATTCTTACCATTTATCCTTATGTATCAATTTATTTTGGCATGTATAGAACAACACATCTTGTTTCATTACACTTCAAGTTTAACAGAGGAAAACTTACAGCGGCAAGATACATGGCTTACAATCCAATGTATTATATTCATTATTCAGACGAATCTTATTTTAGTAAATTTTAATGATTAAAATTTTATATACTAAAAGAAATATGTCTGAATAATAAATATAATACATTGGATTGAAATAATTTCAGCATATTTTAATGATTAAAATTTGATATACGAAAATAAAATATGTCTGAATAATAAATATAATTCATTGGATTGAAATAATTTCAGCATATTTTAATGATTAAAATTTGATATACGAAAATAAAATATGTCTGAATAATAAATATAATTCATTGGATTGAAATAATTTCAGCATATTTTAATGATTAAAATTTGATATACGAAAATAAAATATGTCTGAATAATAAATATAATTCATTGGATTGAAATAATTTCAGCATATTTTAATGATTAAAATTTGATATACGAAAATAAAATATGTCTGAATAATAAATATAATTCATTGGATTGAAATAATTTCAGCATATTTAATGATTAAAATTTGATATACGAAAATAAAATATGTCTGAATAATAAATATAATTCATTGGATTGAAATAATTTCAGCATATTTTAATGATTAAAATTTGATATACGAAAATAAAATATGTCTGAATAATAAATATAATTCATTGGATTGAAATAATTTCAGCATATTTAATGATTAAAATTTGATATACGAAAATAAAATATGTCTGAATAATAAATATAATTCATTGGATTGAAATAATTTCAGCATATTTTAATGATTAAAATTTGATATACGAAAATAAAATATGTCTGAATAATAAATATAATTCATTGGATTGAAATAATTTCAGCATATTTTAATGATTAAAATTTGATATACGAAAATAAAATATGTCTGAATAATAAATATAATTCATTGGATTGAAATAATTTCAGCATATTTAATGATTAAAATTTGATATACGAAAATAAAATATGTCTGAATAATAAATATAATTCATTGGATTGAAATAATTTCAGCATATTTTAATGATTAAAATTTGATATACGAAAATAAAATATGTCTGAATAATAAATATAATTCATTGGATTGAAATAATTTCAGCATATTTTAATGATTAAAATTTGATATACGAAAATAAAATATGTCTGAATAATAAATATAATTCATTGGATTGAAATAATTTCAGCATATTTAATGATTAAAATTTGATATACGAAAATAAAATATGTCTGAATAATCAATATTGGATTGTAAGGCATATTTTTGCAGGTGTAGATGTACCTCTTAAATTTGATGTGTGATGAAACGGGTGTGTTATTTTACACATTCGTCTGACTTGCATAGTTTTCGTGATAGGAGGTAGGTTGCCGTATAATTGGTGCCTAGTGGGGTGTTGCCGCCAGGACTTGTTCAATATTGCTCGCAACATTCTTGTGTAGTTTCCGTCTAGCTTCTTCTCCAGCTGTTTAGTTAGCGTCCAGGTAGTGCATCTACACAGCAGTATCGATACGACCACTGCCTGGAAGAAACTGCATTTCATTTTATCGGTCAGGTCTGATTTCTATATGATCGATCAGACAAAGCAGACATGCAGGACACTGCTGGAGAAGCAGGGACGAGCTCATAAGTGATGTACTCCAATGGACCCCCACATATGGCCGGGCAAAAGCAGGACGACTAACTCGAACATACATACAGCAGCTATGTGAGGATACGGGATGTAGCCCTGAAGACCTGGTAGAGGCGATGTACGATAGGGAGAAGTGGCGAGAGAGGGTCTGGGATATTCGTTCTAGCGGCACGACATGATGATTCTACACATGTCAAAATAAATTGATATTTGAGTATACTTGGTTTTAATTGGGTTCGGTTTATGTTGGTGTAATAAGTTTTTTTCTTGTCTAGTCGTGAATTAGGAAAAAGTTATTTTCATCCATTTGTTTGATCTGAAGAAGTCCTGTTATTATTTAGATCATTGATTGATATCATTGGTTTTTAACAGGATGAAAATAAATTTATCATTTTAATTTGACAGGTTGTTGTTGCTTTTTTTATATTGAAATATATATATATATATATATATATATATATATATATATATATATATATATATATATATATATACATGGTGATTGGAAATATGGTTTTTCAGGGTCAGTCCAGTTAGCTATCTCTAAAGCTTATTTTGATACAAGAGGAATTGTTCTCATGACAAGCCATTTGTCCTTGAGGTTGGTTGTACGCAGCGTCCAGTCTCAAATCATCATGGCTAATTATTTTAACTCATTAACTTCTATAATTTGTTTTATTTTCCCGCCTTTAAATGTTGATTTAGATGAAAAAAAAAATTACTGGCTCTGTTCTTACTGATATTAAACCAACGAAAACAACGACATTGCTTGTTATTTCAAGCCCATGAAAATCATCCCTAAAAGACAAACGAAATCTTTCTAATGACAAGACTCAGATAAATAGGTTTCTGGCTGAAAAAATAAAAAATAATCTTTAAAAAATCACAAATGTGTTTTCCTCCCAGTTTTTTAAAGAATATATTTTCGCTTCAACTTTTAATTATCAATATTTTTTTTATCTGTTTATTATATCACATGATGAGAATTTGATAATATGACATGGGACATTCGAATCAAATCTAAGTTCTGTGAGAGATTGTGTAAGTTTTTGTGCGTGTTTATGCCAGTGCATGTTTTGGTCTATGATTGCGCGGTTGAAGCCAAAGATTCTGTTGACTGAAACAGACAGTTAATCAGTGCCAAAAACAGTTTTAAAAGAATATAACAGATAAAGAGAAACTATCGTTTTGTCTTTAGTAAAATCGTCAGTTGTCAAGTATCAGAGATATGATTAAATGTATTTGGAACAAAAAGGCTTTTGATTCAAATTTTTTTTTTTTTTACTTTCTAAATTATACATGCAGTAAATTATGTTGAAATATCAGCCCGAGATGAGTGTAATATTGATTACCTAAAGTCACTACTGAAATATATATATATATATATATGAATTAATAAAAAATGAAAAATTGTGGATTTTTGAAGTATGAAACATCTTTTATCGTCTCCTTAACTTTTTTTTAAATATTCACTGCTAAAATATTTCTTTAAAATGAGATTTCCTTCATGTCTCTGTACAGTTTATATGTTTCCTGCTTTTTTACGATTTGTATATTTTTCATTTATTCTTTAATTTTTTTATATGCGTATCTCTCCTCACGTTCCCTACCTTTTAATTGTCACAGGAGAAGTCAATAGTTACTTTCATATATATATATATATATATGAAAGTAACTATTGACTTCTCCTGTGACAATTAACGTGAGGAACGTGAGGAGAGATATGCATATGAAATATGCATATCTATGCATATCTATGCATATAAAATATGCCTATATATATATATATATATATATATATATATATATATATATATATATATATATATATATATATATATATAGTGTAATCCGATGGAAACTCAAACCTGGTTAAGTTATTATCAAAAATTTATTCCGGCGGAGAATATTACTATACTCTCTGTCTCGTCAGATGACTTATTACATGCTTTACTTGAAGTTGCAGAATATATATATATATATATATATATATTCTCAGATTATTTTCGATCTATATATATATTTCTAAACACACACACACACACACACACACACACACACACACACACACACACACACAACATCATTACCTTCGCTAACTCATCTGGCTTACGGTAGTTTAAAGAAAAACAGTTTTCTTACCCCTCCGGGGTTTTTTTTCGAAGGACAATATCTCATTTTTTCTTTCCTCAAATGTAAACTTTGTGTTCACAGACAATTCTCTGAAGAGACGTAACTCGAACCAACAGTTGCCTTTCATATATATATAGATAGATAGATAGATAGATAGATAGATAGAGTCTGAAAAAAATAATCCGAGGGGTAGGGATATCCAGTTCGAGTGCTCAATGCCAACGGCTATCGATTGTATAATTTATTTAAGATTAAAAATACACCAAAACTCACGCGAAAAGCGAAAACATTTTTTTTAATTCAGTTTTTCGGTTTCATCATAAATTTATAAATTTATTTCTGGTTTATGGTGACCCTCTACAGATTATAAGGAAATGATATCAAATATACAACAACAATGATATTCAAATAAACAACTGTTTTCTTTCACCATCCAAAGAAAGTCACCTTAGACCTGAAATAAATTTATAATGAAACCAAAAAATTGTAATTTTTCTTTTAATTTAATAATATAAATAAATATATATATATGCTCCAACAATTCTGTGCGACCAAGAAAACCTTCATCAGATGAGGGTACAAGAGTCAAGCATAATTTTGGGAGTGAATCATCATCACCACTAACCCAAAGAGCCCGAGCAGTACCTTACAATTCAACTAGACTTTGTTAGGCTTTTTTTTTTTCCACATCATTGCATGGTGAGATCAAGGTGTGACCTCTTTATATAATCGTCGAAAAACTCAAAAATTCCGGCAACAAAGCTTTAATTCAATGATATAATGATATTGTACTTACTCGCTCGATGATACGTCGGTAAACTGTACGAGACTCATGTAAAATTTTAATTAACATCACTCGAAGTTGAATATGAATAACATGCCTTATGCATGTAAGACTGGCATTAAAAAACCTACAAGGGTTGATATGCCATAAAGCACCGATCCAACAAAAGACATTAACATTTTCATGCATTTTAAAATGTATATTCAAGGATTTTGTTTTCGCTTTTTTCTTCCGTTGTGGACCCGTCTTTGACTCGTGCACTTTGATCAGAATCTGCTGGAAAATTCAGCTCGACGTGGGGTGAGATTGTGCGGGCGGAGTGCATGGGCCACTTATGGGAGTGTTTCACAGGTAGGTGTTTGTGCATTTTGAATTAGAAATTAGTGTGTGTGTGTGTGTGTGTGTGTGTGTGTGTGTGTGTGTGTGTGTGTGTGTGTGTCGGTTCTACAACTGCCAAGTTGGTTAGTGCTGTAGAATACATCGGCTACACTTCTGCAGAGGGATAAAACCTCTCCTAAGGAGTGTCATGATATGACACTGAACTGCATCTGATGGTGAGGCTCTAGTGCTGGAGCTTTGGAGGATATGGAGTACTGCTTCATTGCCACTACTCTCAGGTTCACTCGGAGTATTTGTACCTGTTAGGGTTTCATTTGTGGGTCAAATAGAACAGTTTAACTAAGTGCAGACAAACGACTGTCAAATTAGATTTTTAGTGTTATATAGGAATAAGTAAAGTATGTAAAGCTGTCTCCCTTTGTCAAAGGTTCCCTTTTCAATAGCTACTACACCGAGGTGTAGGAGAGGGCGATACTCCTTTCCCTGGATTGCTCCACTTTACCCTCGATACATACCTTATATTGCTGAGTGTTAAGCAAGGAGGTATCAATTACCATTTTTAAAGTCTTCGATATGACGCCACCTGGGATTGAACCTAGGTATCTCAGATCATTAGCAAACACTCTACCCACTGGGCTAATACTTGAAACCATTTAACTGTGTGCAAACAAACGGTTGATATTAAATAGAATTACTTGTTTTAGATTAGAAGACTTGAAAACATTTAACTATATGCAAAAATTAAATTATTGGTATTATATAGCGATAGTTGGGACTATTAACTATGTACAAATAAATAGTGTTGAATAGAATTATTAATGGTAAATCGCAATACTCGAAAACGTTTAACTCGGTACAAATAAAACTATTAGTATGAGCAAAACTTGAAACTATTGTATTCAAACAAATGATTTATTGTAGATAGAATTATAAGTGTTAGATAGGAATACTTGAAACCATTTAGCTATGGGAAAACCATAGCTGTACTTAATTATGTAAAAACGCATTAGCTCTGACCGATTTAAAAATAACCAACTAATACAAATCGTGTATGTTTATGACAATTTACCGTGTGATAAAAATAAAAATAAATTGTCAGTGTTACTATTTACCCAACCCCTCCGCTCAGGCAGGATATGACACAAGGTCAATTTTTAAGCGGAGTTTAACGGGTTTGAATTCAGAGTTTTCCTTCTCCTAGACTAGTTGCCTAACCAAGGCTGAAGAACCTAGTCTGTCCTACTATTTACCCATAGCTGGAGGGAGAATAATTCTATTCATACCTTTCCCAAGGGTATTAGTGCTATGTGAAATGCAATGAGTTTCGTCCAGGATTTGAACTCGTGTCGCCGTGTCCATTTCCTACGACGATAACGACTACACCACGTGCACAGTAATACGTGAAACGATTTGACTGGAGGCAAACAAAGAATAAATATGAAATAGAGTTGTTCGTGTTAGGAAAGAATACTTGAAAATATTCAATTGTATTCAAATGGATGATCTCTAGCCTATATATATATATATATACAGAGAGAGAGAGAGAGAGAGAGAGAGGAAGGGAACCAATCCCGTGCCACAATCAGAATTTGACACATGGTCAATTTCTAAGTGGAGGTTAGCATGTTTGAATTTTAGAGTTTTCATTCTCCTAGATTGGTTGGCATACAAAAGTTGAAGAGCCCAGTGTGCCCAACGATATACCCATAGACGAAGGGAAAATTGTAGGATTCATAATTTTCCCAGTGATCGCTGAGCAATATGAAATGCCAACAGCCTCGTCCATTTCCTACAACGGTAACCATGACATTACGAGCATGATTTTGCTTATAGATGCCAATATCCCTTATGAAAATTAATTTACCCTAATTCTGTCTGTCTGTCTCTCTCTCTCTCGGTCTCTCTCTCTCTCTCTCTCGGTCTCTCTCTCTCTCTCTGTCTCTCTCTCTTTGCCTTTGTCTGTCTGTCGTTCTATATATCTATATCCCACCCCATGTCTATCTCTCCCTCTTTATAACTTTCCACATTTATATATATCTATATATATATATATATATAAGCCTCCTATCTGTTTATTTTTCTCTATTTCTCTTTCTCCAACTCTCTCTCTCT
The DNA here is from genome assembly GCA_963585895.1 of Sepioteuthis lessoniana. Classification (NCBI taxonomy): domain Eukaryota; kingdom Metazoa; phylum Mollusca; class Cephalopoda; order Myopsida; family Loliginidae; genus Sepioteuthis; species Sepioteuthis lessoniana. The sequence goes on from OY757935.1 coordinate 7,909,072, forward strand.
CTCTCTCTCTGCACATATATGTCAATACCCCTTTTTATCTAAGTTACCTTTCTCACTATCTATCTATCTATCTATCTATCTATCCTCTTATACATATTTACATCCCGATGTAAATAAAGTTACCCTTCTCTATTACTCTTTGTCTCTTTCAGTCTCTTTCCCTTTCTAATAGTTTCTGTTCCTTTCTTTCGCCCGATCTATCTATCGATCTATCTATCTATCTCTGTCCGCTCAAATTTGTCCATATCCCAATTTATCTTTCTTCTCTCTCTCTCTCTCCCTCTCTCTCTCTCTCTCTCTGTATGTCTGTCTGTCTGTCTGCTTCTCTTTCTTTTTGTACTGTCTACCTCACTATCTATCTATCTATCTATCTATGTCAACTCATAGCTGACTCCCTTTTTCTCTCTATTTATCTAAAACTCTACTCTCTCTCTCTCTCTTTCTCTCTCGCTCTCTCGGTCTCTTTCGCTCGCATTATCTATGTTCACTCATATATGACTCTCTCCCTATTTATCTGTTTCCTCTCTCTCTCTCATTCTCTCTCTCTCTCTCTCCGTTGTTTCTCTTTTTTTTGTTTATGTCCCCCTCTTTCTATCTTCCTCCCTATCAATCTATCTATCTATCTATGTCAAGTCATACATGACTCTTTCTCTCCCTATTTATCTAAACCTCTTCTCTCTCTGTCTCTGTCTCTCTCTCTGTCTCTGTCTCTGTCTCTCTCTTTCTCTCTGTGTCTTTATCTCTGTCCACTCAGACATGGCTCGTTCCATATTTATCTGTTTCTACTCACACACACTCTCTTTTTCTTTCTTTCTTTCTCTCTCTCTCTCTCTCTCTTTCTCTCTCTCTCTAGTCTTTTTATCTATCTATCTATGACATGTCATTGGATGTCAGACTCTTTGTTTCAACAACTTGTGAAAATTAAAAAAGAAACTAAAGAATCCTTGTTGAATCCATCAAATCAAATCCAGAATCATTATTATGATGGAAAACAATTTAGTTGAAAGGTGACAGAAGGTCAAAGATCGCCCGGGAAAATAATTTGATGACTGAATAATTATGCTAAGAATTTATACAAACCATTGTCAAAAGATAATGGAAGGGTCTGCATTATACAACCGATCAAACAACCATTTCACACACACACACACACACACACAGACACACACACACACACACACAATCTCTGACGCATACAAACACACACACACTAACATACATATTCATACACACATACTTTCTTACATACACGATCACTATCAAACACACACACTTACTCAGATATCCTCTCACATACACCCATATTTTCACACACATACACACACACACATACACACACACACACACACACACACACACACACACACACACACACAAACATACACACAAGCAGACATTAACGCACGCGCACAATTCTTCTCTCCTACTCTCAAACACACGCACACACTTATACGCACACAGAAACACGACACACTCTCTCTTATTCACAAACATATAAACACACTCTTGTCCTCTCTCTCTCTCACACACTCACACACATAATCGCACGTATACATTCATACACACTCTCATACACACACGCTTATACAGACAAACGCACATACTCACACACACAGAATCTCTCATACACCCCAAAACATACACTTACACACACACACACACACATTCATACACACATTATCCCTTACATACACGCACACTCTCCAACACACACATTTACATAGACATGTTCTCAAATACAAACACATGCTCTAGTATACACACACATCTTCACACACAAACACTTACACATAGACACACATACACACACACACACGCATCCACATAAGCACATAAATACTCTCTCTCTCTCCCACACACAAACACCTAAAAATTCTCTCTCACTTTCAAACACACATACTCTCTCTCTATCTCTCTCTCACTCTCTCTCTCTCTCATTCATACACACACAAATTCTCACACATATCTTTCTCTCACACACACACACTTATACAGACAAACACGTACACATCCACACTCACAATTTCATACACATACTCATATACACATACCCTCTCACATACACAAGCACTCACAAACCCATGGACACACACCCTCTCACATACACACATATTCACACACACAAACACACAGAGACACGCACACACACATATGCACACTCACACGCACACACACGCGGAACCGACATCGTACATATCGACAACAACATTCTCACTAAGTCGATGCTGTTTCGTTTTCAAAAGTTGTATCGATCAAAAAGCAAAAAAAAAAAAAAAATCTCTTTGTAGAATATATTTCAAAGAACTAAAATGAAGTCTGAGATTTAACTTAGAGAATTGGCCGAGTATCAACAGCGATCACTCATTCCCCACAACTTGCAGCGATGATAATTTGTCCCACTGTCAACTGAACAAATTTATACTCATTCGTTACCCAAACCGCTATAACGAACGCTTTAATTTCCTGGCCTTGTACCATAACCAGATACAGATATGTAAAACGTACGTAGAATGTCCATAACATATATACACAGAACATAGGAATCCCGAAATACGAAAAACACGTAAAAACTTCTTAGTTCAAGTACGAAACTTTTTTTATTACCTTTGAGTTTAAAGGTTCATCGACATAAGGAGAGAGATACACATTCTTTCTATTCTGGCTTTTTCATCTTCCCCGCCCCCAACACGTGTAGCACCCGCCACAAGGCCACTGCGAGCTAGCGAAAGTCACCCTTCTTCTTCAGACCGCAAGACTCAACTCCTGACTTTTTCAAATCTCCCAAAATCTTCTGCTTCCGGTGCATGACGTCATTCACATCCCCTGGCCCTTGGTTTTTTATTTTGACATCTGTGAACGACACATCCTCCCCATGCGCCCGTCAACAGCCTTGCTCAAGTTTGCACCTAACTAACCTATGCACTGAGCCGAAAGGTTCTCTGCCTAACGAAACCCAAAGGCAAGATATACAAAACGAATCACTCGGCCATTATATTACAGCCTGACTTAACTTAAAAACACGCATCCACACACTCACATATTTACCCACACCCATATACACACACACATACTTACAACCACACACAAACGAAATCTTAACGGCTTTTTGTCTGTATTTTGTCGCATTTTCAATTTTGTCTGTATTTTGTCGCTTTTTTGATTTTCAATTTCATTCCATCTTCTTAACTGCCTGATGAATGTTGTTATAAACTTAAAAAAACCTTAGGCTGCAGAACAATATTTTCCATGGATTAAATATATATATATAAAATATATATTTATTTATTGTCATTATTATTATAATAGCTCTATCATAGATATTGAGCACTCTCCATATTATATTGCACTTGATTCGACACATAACCACATAATTCTAATTCAATTTACTGATGACCAATACTCTCATAATATATATATATATATATATATATATATATATGTCATCAACAGACAGACTGTCCCGTCATATTTCGAATCTTCAGTGTGGTTAGACACGTAGGACCCTTTAAACTGGGATCTAAACCCACCCGACTTTATATTAGAATTAGAATTATACCCCTTACCCACCTGTTGACACAGATCAACTCGCTAATTATAAGGCATTATGTAGTAGCTTTCGTTTGTTTACATGTAGCCGTACGGGATACCAGAGTGGTCCATTCATTAGAAGAGCTTTATATATATATATATATATATATATATATATATATATATATATTATCAGACTTTTCTTTCTTTTACTTTTTCCATACACATATAGACTGTAATCCATATTAGCTATTTTTTCAATCTTAATTTAAAGATGTACAGTCATCTGATAAGACGGAGAGTATAATGATATCCTCCGTCAAAATAGATTTATAATGACAATTCAATAAGATTTGAGTTTCCTTCAAATTATACAACATATATATATATATATATATATATATTTCATTAAACATAATAGACATTTTATATCTACATATGTTCTTCTGGATCCGTTCGAATTCCCGTATTACTTTTATCGTATTCGGGAGGGGATTGATTTATGTATTGTCCATAGTTGAATGAATCCCCCCGAATACGATAAAAGTAATACGGGAATTCGAACGGATCCAGAAGAAAATATGTAGACATAAAATGTCTATTATGTTTAATGAAATTTGTATCAACGAAGAAATGCTGCCAAAATATATATATGTATATATATATATATGTATATGTGTGTGTATATGTGTGTGTGTGTGTGTGTGTGTGTGTACGAATATTTAAAGAATTGATATTCAGAGAAATAAAAGCCTGATTATATATATATATATATATATATATATATATATATTGCAATTTGCTCGAAGCATTGCACAAATTAATTCATTTTATTGTATTGTATTAATTTAGAGAGCTATTGCAATGCGAAATAATAATCATTTGAGTGTGATTAATTTCAGAATAAAAAATTTCATCGGGGACATTTTAAACATGGTGTTACGTGGGTCGTTCTAACAGCCACCTGACACCATGTTTACAACGTCCAAAAATATTTGAACATCGAACTCCATGTTCATTAAAAAAAGACTCTGACGATTAATTTTTTTTGCTTTGAAATTAATTAGACTCAAATGATTATCATTTCGCTTTGTAATTACTCTTTGAATTAATACAATACAATAAAATTATATATATATATATATATATATATATATATATATATACGTGTGTGTGTGTGTGTGTATGAATATTAATTTTACTTGAGTACCCATGAGTAAAAAAATTTTTAAAACGTTTTAAAATAAAAAAAAAACTCTTAAAAAGGAAACTGTTATTTTCGGTTACGCCCCATAAAAGAATTTCCTCCGTAACACGTGTGAGAAAACTAAAAATTATCAGTGTCAACAGGTGCCAGTAAAAAAAAACAAACTTAAATTAATATATGCAATTTACTGTCATACTGCAGAGTCGACTAGGATAAGATTGGCTTCTCTTATTTCTAAAAGGCTACTGAACAAAATCAGCGTGTAAAACTGTTTTAGGGACGAGCTCATAAGTGATATTCTCCTATGGACCCCTTCACATGGCCGAGCAAAAGCAGAGCGCACAGCTTGAACTTACATAAAGCAGCTCAGTAAGGATACGGGATGTAGCCCTGAGGACCTGCCAGAAGCGATGAACGATAGGGAGGAGTGGCGAGAGAGAGTCAGGAATATCCATGCTGGCAGCATGACAAGATGATGATGATGATGATGATGTGTATATATATATGGAAAGAAAACCATTATATTCAGGAGATGATTTTGTTTAAAGTTGAATGACGTGCCAAGATTTAAGAGCTTTGCATTAAACGATAACCAGGAAAATTAAAATGTAATGTCGTATCTTTTGAATTGTATTTAATCTTTTTTTTTTCGTGAAACAAAAAAATCAGCAAACTTTAATATTCTATTTCCGTTGTTAGCTTTCTGTTTTAAAAAACTATGTGATGTAATTTGTAATCGAAATCTCTATTGAAGCTTAACGTATTTTCTAATTCAAATATGTAGACAAATTCACCTACCAAGGAAGCAGCGTCTCATCAACCGAAAAGGACATCAACACGCGACTAACGAAGGCATGGACAGCTATCGATAGCCTATCGATCATATGGAAATCAGACCTGACCGATAAAATGAAACGCAGTTTCTTCCAGGCAGCGGTCATATCGATACTGCTGTATGGATGCACGACTTGGACGCTAACTAAATGGCTGGAGAAGAAGCTAGACGGCAATTACACAAGAATGCTGCGCGCAATATTGAACAAGTCCTGGCGGCAACACCTCACAAGGCACCAACTATAGGGCCACCTGCCTCCTATCACGAAAACTATCCAAGTTAGACGAACCAGACATGCAGGTCACTGCCGGAGAAGCAGGGACGAGCTCATAAGCGATGTACTCCTATGGGCCCCCACATATGGCTGGACAAAAGCAGGACAACCAGCTCGAACATACATTCAGCAGCCATGTGAGGATACGGGATGTAGCCCAGAAGACCTGCCAGAGGCGATGAATTTTATATGTGTTTATATATATTAATAGCCGTCCATTGAGTTTGTATTATTCATTTTTTAAAGTCTATTCACATACGAAAATTATATATATATATATATATATATATATATATATATATATATATATATATATTTGCATTATTTGAGTTTGGATTATTCATTTTTTAAATTCTATTCACAGACTTAAATGAGTGTTCGCCAATGGTCCAGGAGACCGGGGTTCAATCCCAGGTTGTGTCATACCAAAGACTTAAAAAATCGTATTTGATACCTCCTTGCCTATAAGGTACGTATCAAGAGTAAAGTGTAGTAATCAGGGGAAAGGAGTAGCGCCCTCCCCTAGATCTTGGAATAGTAGCTACTGAAAAGGGATCCTTCTGGTCGCCCTCGACTACAGTCACCAACTTTACTTACTTATATATATATATATATATACAAATTTCGTTGAACGTAATAGATATTTATAATAACCCATCTCTCCTTCCTCTTTAAATTAACCCTAATATACTTCGGAAACTACTACTAACATGCACAACTGAAGTTCCATTTCATGACCGTCTTGGTAATATTTACGTTTAGACACATGGCGTATCTATGGGTCTGTCCTGGGCCCGATTTTCAGTAATTTCTACATGTCCGACCTCAAAAATAGAATTTTTAATAGCATAAAAAAAACTTCCAATGTATCTAAGATATGTTGATGATATCCTTATTCTTGCTAATAATATTAACGATATCAACATACTACAAGACGCCTTCCAAAAAAATTCAGTTCCTAACTTTACTCATGAACTAAACAAAAACAATAAAATTTCCTTTTTAGATGTTCACATTGATACTAACAACAATAACTTCCCTACCTCTACTTACAAAAAACCCTCTAATAATAACTCCTGCACCCTCAACTTTAAAAGTGAATGCCTCTTCAGATATAAAAAAAAACAATTATTAATAATCTGATATCTCGTGCCAAACTGATCTCCTCCTCCTCCTAAACAATATATTACAAAGAGATAGAAAACATAAAACAGGCTTTCATCAATAATGGGTTTCCTAACTATATTATTGATGAACAAATTAAACGTATGATTAAAAACTGTACTACTCCACCCAGTCAACAAACATATATCCAACTTTTTTACCGTAACCAAATGCCCTACAATAAAAATCAGATGAAAAAATATTAAAAACATTGATTCATAGAAACATACCCGGCACTGAGCCTAATAAAAATAATAAAACTTATAATATATTATGGTAAATTTAAAACCTCCAACTTAGTCATTAGAAATAATTCCTCTTCTTCGATTGGAGTTCCCCTCCCCCCAAAAAAAGAAGTTATAAATCAATATAAATGTCTTAATGATATATATGTTCGTTTAACCTCAACTACCCGCTCGAGGAGACTTA
>OY757935.1:7921508-7926508 GCA_963585895.1 Sepioteuthis lessoniana
TGAATATTATTTTTGAAAAAGAATGATTTCTTAAAACGATATAATTGTCTATAAATATTTAGTCATCATCATCATCATCATCATTATGACTTACGATGGACACGGATATCCCTGGGCCTCCCTCGCCACCCCTCCATATCGTCCATCGCCTCCGGCAGATCTTCAGAGCTGCATCCTGTATCGGCACAGAGCTGCTGTATGTAGGTTCGAGCTGATCGTCCTGCCTTTGCTCGTTCATGTGAAGGAGTCCACCGGAGTAAATCACTTATGAGCTCGTCTCTACTTCTCCAGCAGTATCCCGCATGTCTGGTTCGTCTAATTTTGATAGTTTTCGTAATGAGTGATAGGTGGCCGTATAGCTGCCGCTTTGTGGGGTGTTGCCTCCAGGACTTGTTCAATATTGCTCGCAACATTCTTGTGTAGTTGCCGTCAAGCTTTTTCTCCATAAGTTTTGTTAGCATCCATGTAGTGCATCCATATAGCAGTATCGACACAACCACTGTTTGGGAGAAACTGCGTTTCATTTTATCGGTCAGGTCTGACTTCCATATGACCGATAACTGTCCATGCCTTTGTTAGTTGTGTGTTGATGTCTGTCTCGGTTGATGAGACGCTGCTTCCTTGGTAGGTGAACTTATCTACTAGTTTCAGAAAGGTACCGTTTAGTATAGAGATGTTGCCTGTTTGATTAAAGGACATATATTCCGTCTTATGTGTATTGGCATGAAGGCCTATGCGTGCAGGGGCACGTTCCAGACTATGTGGCAGGGTTTAGAGCTTGTGCGGGTGCCGGGGTATATCACTTATAAGCTCGTACCTACTTCTTCAGCAGTGTCCAACATGTCTGGTTCATCTCATTTTGATAGGTTTCGTGCTGGGTGGTTGGTGGCCGTACAGCTGCTACTTTGCGGGGTGCTGCCTCCAGAACTTGATCAATATTGTTCGCAGCATTCTTGTTTAGTTTCATTCAAGCTTTTTCTCCAGACGTTAGTCTTAAAAATACTTTTAACCATGCAAGTGTTTACAAATTATTATTGTCTAAAGCAATATTTTAAAAAAATATTTGTAATAACCATATTTACCAACCACTCCGTACGGGCAGGATATGACACAAGGTCAATTTTTAAGCGGAGTTTAACAGGTTTGAATCCAGAGTTTTCCTTCTCCTAGACTTGTTGCCTCACCAAGGCTGAATAACCTAGTCTGCCCTACTATTTACCTATAGCTGGAGGGAGAATAATTGGATTCATACCTTTCCCAAGGGTATTAGTGCTATGTGAAATTCAACTAGTCTCGTGTAGGATTTGAACTCGTGTCGCCGTGTCCATTTCCAATGACAATAACAATTACACCACGGGCACCTCCTGCAATAACAGTTTACAAATGAATGATAAAAATCAATTAGCGAAGAGCAATTAAAAATATGCAATTGAATATTACATTTAAACTTATTCCAAATTCTATCCTCTTACATATCCTCATGAACAAAACATTTTTACATACATTTTCAAAAAAAAAAAAAAATCTAAATATAAGCACAGGTAAAAAATCATACATATTTGTAGTAATCCTAGTCAAGTAAAAACATTATGTTCATTAGTCCCCAAAATTCACTCTAAACTGCCCACCAGGACACATAGCGAAACAGTTAGAGGCGCTGGATCCCTAATCTTCTCAGGAGACAATCATCTGGAGGTTGCTGGTTCAATTTTGACTGCAGGCGAGTAACAATACAGGAATACTTAATACCCAGTTATGGCTAACAGAATCAGAACAGGCGATTCCCGTGGATTCAATAAATGACGTAGTTCGAAGTGCTGTAAACATTCCCGAGGTCGACAAACACCTGAAGAAGGCCGGAGGACATATCGGCCGAAAGTTATGGAAATCAATAAATATGAAGACAATTGTCCGAAAACCCTTAATAATAAAAACACATTTTCTCTTCGTTTCTTTTCACTTTTTTTAAAAAATTCAAACAACGAACGTTTTTTGTTATCGTTAAATTTGTTGTATCTTTTAGAAATTCAACAAATTTTAATCATTGCCTGCATCAATAATATAATGATTTTTAAAATAGAAACGCTGCTTGAATAGTTATGAGTCATAATATACATATTTTTCTGATATTTAAAAAAAAAATTCATCACTGTCCAAACATGTTTTTTTATCGTCTTAAAGTCCTGATGTAGGTATTAAAACCGAAACGTTAAACGTTGACTTTCAGTCATAATAAACTCATTAAATTTGGCATACTTTTTTTCATTGGATTTATGAGTATATTTACTTCTATATGAACACACAATCCCACACATACATTTATGTTTGATTTGGCTTCTTTGTTTAATGGCATATCAACCTTTGTAGATTATTTAATGACAAAGTCACTTTCCTAGAAGAACAGTAGGAATACTATTTAACCCATAGCTGGGAGGATAAGGGGGTTCATACCTTTCCCAATGATATTTGCCTGAAAGTGAACGTAATAGCGTGACTGGAGTACGAACTCGCTTACTACAATTCCGCAGTCCAACGCTTTAACCATTACACTACGAGGACACCCCCCATACATTTATACACATAAAGATCTATACACACATATACATATGCAATCAAATATTTACAAATGGACCAGAATTCGGCATTAAGTAACTCATGTGGAATTGATACGGCATTAAAGAAATAAACCTAACTAAACCAATGTCAGACATTGTAGTATTATTTCATGCTGATGACAGTTTATAAGTGTTCTTTAAAGCAATCAGTACTTTCAAAATTTAACAGCTAAAAAGTAAAATTGCTTCCTGTATTGGTCCTGACATAGCAAAAATCTCCAACAACTAAAATACTAATCAAAGCATCCCCACCAATAATAAACCGTTCAAAGAAAATAATTATCAATGCTAAAAAGTTAACTAAAGAAAACAATTAATAATCAAATAGAATTATTACCCCGAAAATGACCAATTGATACGATCAAAGACCTACGGCAAAGAGCCTATCTATTGCGCCCTGATACAAAAAATACCTAGAAAGCTGAAGAAAAAATTACAAAAGAATAATAAAAAACAAAAAACAAAAACAAAACTAAACCCCCAAAGAATTACAAGATCAAATAAAAGAAAGTTTTTTAGCCTTTAAGTAAACTTTTATAAACAATATATATATATATATATATATATATACGAGGTGCATACGATAAGTTTCCATACTTTTTTCATACGGGCACTTTTATTGATTGTTCACACAAGAAACTAGAGTCCCCTTCGAAGTAATCTCCTCCGGCTGCAATGCACTTGTTCTACCGTTCCAACAACTTCTGAAAGGCCTCAGGGAAGTTCTCTTGTGTGAGCATGTCAAAGAGCCTTCGTCACAGCCTCTTTCATCTCCTCAATTGTCTCATAACGACAGCCTCTGAGCTTAGGGAATAACCAAAATTCACAGGGAGCAAGGTCTGAATTATAGGGAGGCTGAGGAACTGTCTTGATTGCCATCTTGGTCAAATAGTGTGTGACAAGGATGGAGTTATGGACTGGTGCATTGTCCTGGTGGAAATGCCACTGAGCCGATTTGAAGAGTGCTGGCCTCTTCCGATCGAATCTCTTTCTGAACTCCCTTAAAACATCAGCATAGTAACCCTAACCCTAACCCTTTGATCAATCAACTCTGGTGTTTTAAATTCCTTACTCCTCCCACACTCATCATCCCTCACAGACTCTCTGCCTTCCTTGAATCTCTTATGCCAGTCAAAGCTGATGCTCGATTCATGCAAGATGCTCCAAAAGCAGTCTGAAGCATTCCATACATTTCTGTGGCATTTTTTTTCCAAGTTTAAAACTCACGTCCAGATTGCATTTTTGAAATTCACCAGCTGTAACAATCAGGCTTTAGTAGAGTGTATTCCAATTCCTGCTGTAGCTGTTCATTTGAACCTGAAATCATAAAAATTGGGCAGTCATCTCATCAGATGTATAGTAGTACTGAATTTTCAAGAGTCTACGACAATTTTAAATGCCCATACGAAAAAAGTCTGGAAACTTATCGTATGCACCCCGTATATATATATATATATATCATGGTTAGAGTGTTCACCAATCGTCCAATAGACTGGGGTTTAACTCTCGATCAGGTCTTACCAAAAACATAAAAAAGATGATACTTGATACCTCCTTAACACTCAGCTTTATTAGGGTATTGAACAAGGGTAAGTGGAGCAATCCAGGGAAAAGAGTAGCGCCCTTCCCAACACCTTATCGTGGTGGCTAATAAAAAGGGAGCCTTCGGAGCGCTCTCGACTTCGGTCTGCCAACTAACTTATATATGGATATATATATTTGAAAGAAATATGTGGAAAGTTATATAGATCTGGCTGGTCACTAAAAATATTTCCACTTTCATACGACCAAAAGTCTCTAATGAAACCTGATACATTTGACTCTAAACACTTTCCTTCGTCCTGGTACACCTTTATCCCTTCCGTCATTTTATCGTGCTCCTCATTTGCTTATATAGAGAAAAACCCAGAAAATGGTTTAGCTAGAAAAAGTTCTTGGAATAAAAGAGCGAAATATCACACCTTGTAAACCTGTGTAAAGTAATTGATTTATCCAACTTCCAATTATTTCTATCATTTTGACAAATTCATCACAATCATTTCCACACACACACACACACATATATATATATATATATATATATATATTAATAATAGCCCTTACGGTTAAAAAAAAACGGCAAGTTATTTGAAGATGAAAATATACAACGAATCACTGTCAAGAGGAAAATATATATTGGAAAAAAAAAGAAAAGGCCAACCTTGTCATACCAACTGAAAAAAATCAAAAGACACGCAATTGGTTGGTCAAAAGAAAAAAACACCGTTAGGGCTGCTAAGCTATAATGCAAAAAGTGCTCAATACTAAGTAGAGCAAAATAGTAACGATCATTACTTAGTGAGTCAGGGACTAACCTACTATAGTTTCGCCTAAGCGGCTCATCAG
>OY757935.1:7931508-7956508 GCA_963585895.1 Sepioteuthis lessoniana
AAAGAAAGAAAGAAAGAAAGAAAGAAAAAAGCCAACGAAAGAAAGAAAGAAAGAAAGAAAGAAAGAAAGCCAATTAAGATAGGAAGGAAAAAACAGTGGAAAGAAAGAAAGAAAGAAAGAAAGAAAGACAGATAGAAAACTGCTATAAAGATGCAAAAGAAAAAAAAGGACAGTTCCTGCAGAATAGTTATTAAAGTACTGGACTGCAACACTGTGGAAGGGAGTTCGAACTCCAATCATCCTTCTGTGATCTCTTTCTGACAAATACCCTAGGGAAAGGCATGAACCCCCTAATACTCCCAGCAATGGGTTATTTATTATCTCTACCGTTTTTCTACATGGATAGCTTTGGCATTGAATAACTCACAAAAGTTGATATGCCATTAATCAAAGCAACCTAACCAAACTAAAATATCAAAAGAAAAAAAAGAGAGAAATATGAAGACAATGAAAAAAAGAAAGAAAGAAAGAAAGAAAGACTGTAATACGAAAGTAAGAGAAAGGTAGAAAGAAAAACGTTGTAAAGAAAAAAAAAGAAAGCAATATAATGAAAATAAGAAAGAAAAAATGTGGTGAAAAAGGAACAAAGAAATGAAAGAAAAAAAGAAGAAAAAATAAAGGACAGAAAAATAAAGAAAATAAAAACAAAAAAAAGAAAAGGATTAAAAAGGGAAGAGAAAAAATAAAGAAAATGCAATAAAATGAAGAAAACATGAAGAAAGAAAGACGAAAAGAAGAAGAAGATATAAAGAAAGAAAGAAAAAATCTTGGGGAAATGTAAAGATTACAAAAGGAAAAATGAAGTATGAATGGAAAAAGATTTGGAGAGATTAAAAGGAAATTGAATGAGGAGAGAAAGAAATAAAACTAAAGAAGAAAACAAAAAGAAAAAAAAACTGAAGGAAAAAATAAAGTTAAAAAAGAAAAAAAATAGAAGAGACATGGTGAAAGGTTTTCGAAACATTAATTTGTAAAAAAAAAAAATTAGAAAAAAAAGTGTTATAAAAAAGTGCAAAAAATAAGACCAAAAAAAGAAAAAAAAAGAAGAAAAACATTTACTATAAGAAAGAAAGAAAGAAAGAAAGAAAACCAAAAATGGAGAATCAATTTAGTCATTCTTCTGTGAAGGAGGAGGAAATGTCGTGTCATATTGTAGCCTCAAACAGAGAAATCAAACTACCGTTGGCTTCTGTTTCCTGTAAAACCGTCGATGACTTTCTTGTCAGTTCACCTGTCCCTGTCAGTTCACCTGTCCCTTGTGTCATAAATTTCTAATAAGAAGCCCTTCACGGTCGAAATATTTGGGTTTTGGATTCCATCCTCAGCAAGAAAAGAGTTTGTGCTGGTTAACAAGTCGTTCAGAAATCAGCTACAGGTTAGGTTCATTATTTGAGAGACCTCTTTATTTGTTTACATGACAGTCCGGTCGAACTAGCAGTTTACGAAAATTGGATTTGTTACTAAAAAGGGAAACTAACCTGATGTAATGGTTAGGAATCTAGATGAAAAAACATTATTAGTGAGTTCGATTCTCTTCTGGGAGTCCCGTACTTTTTGCCTTGAACCACAGCTAAGCTAGGCTTCATAAATAACTATTTCTGCTGGGCCCCACACCAAAAGTAATAATGGTTAGCAATTTGGATAAGCAGAGCATTGTCAGTGAGTTCGATCCTCACTAAGAGTACCGTACTTCCGACCTTGTGCCACAATAAAGCTAAGCTTATAAAAAAATATTGATTCCTTAGATAAGGTCATTTTGCTTGGAACTTGCTTCTTGTCGAGCAAGGCAAACCATTACTAGGGTGTTTGACTCTCAATGGCTACCACATAATTCGGGCCTTGTAGCGAACTAAGCTAAGTAAATAGCTATATCGATAATAAACTCTTTAAATACATGTAATATCATGGCCGAGGGATTTCCTTTTATGCCTTTGGGTTTAGTTCGGCTGAGAAGCTTTCGGCTCAGTGCATGGGTTACTTAGGTGCAACATTAACGCAGGTGTTCACGCACGCGCGTACGGGTGGAGCGGACGTGACACTCAGAGATGTCACATATCCCGAGATGGGAAACGGGACTAGCAACTGCGAATGACGTCACGCACCGGAAGCGCGCGGAGGATTCGGGGAATTTGAAGAAAGTTAGTAGAGTTGAAACCTGCCTCGGGAAAAGACGGTTGACTTTCGCTTGCTCGCGGAGACCTTGGGCAGGTGTCGCACGAGATGGGGGACAGATGAAAAAGGCAGAATAGAAAGAATGTTTATCTCTCTCTTTATGTCGAAGAACCTTTAAACTCAAAGGTAATAAAGAGTTTCGTACCTGAACTAAGAAGTCGTAAGTGTTTTTCGTGTTTCGAGATTCCTATCTTCTATGTTATATATATATGAACATTATTATGTCCGTTTCACACATAGCCGTATCTGGCTCTGGTACATACATCCCGTCGTCGATTTTATGGCTGGAAAAAGCAACTGCTGTCATTAACGTGACATTCAATTTTTCTCCCCGAAGGCAACATCGAAAGGGAAGCCATTTTGGTTTGCAAGTGTGATGCATATTTTATCTCTTCTCTTTTTCATTATAAGTTCTAATTTTATTCTACTTAGTACCGTAGCAGGAGTCTCTCTCGTTACAGAAGTGCATAATACACATGAAAATGATTGAAGAATGTATCATTCGAATTATCCTGTGATTAACAAATTACAAAAAGAAATTGTCTAAATAATTCCTTGAATGTTAATGGACATTTTTAAAGCTATAAATAAAATAATCACTCTCGTATTCTAGCGTGTGAACTCTCTTAAATATTGTCGAGAAGCCGATATTTCGCAGTTGAGTTGTTCGAAATCGTCTTCAAATTTGCACTTGTCTTATCAGTGAACTTTTCAACAACGAATCATTTCCCCGAGCTGAGCTTCCACTGAAGAAACCACTTAATTTGATCTGCAGTCTGAATTTCTATCTACATAAAAAAAGAATCTTTAGATTTTCCCACAGAAACAAATTCGAATCTCGCGAGAAGCTGATAGCTTTTTTTCATTCGGAAATACTCTCTTAATATTAAAGATAAGTTCAATACAAACTTTATTTGATCACAAGGAAATGCTTACCAGTTTAAATTGATTGAGAACTTTATTAATACATTGCCACTTAAAACATTAGTATTGCTACTAAATATGAAGTATTTATCTGTATAAAATATTTGTGAGGTTTTTGATACATTGGCCCTTAAAACATTTATATTACATTTAAGTGTGAAGTATTTAAGTTGCTTTGGTTGTGTTTTATAGCATAACAAAATTTGTGGGTTATTTAAAGCCAAAATTCGTTTAAACACACACATATATATATTACTTTAATGTATATATATATATATATATATATATATATATTTGTGTGAGTTGTAAGCGAATAGTTGGTATGTAACATTACTTTCATTTGCTATTTTGCTTAATGGCATATCAACCTTTGTAGGTTATTTAATGCCAAAGCCATTCCCCTAGAAGAACAGTAGTGGTACTATTTAACCCATAGCTGGGAGGATAAGGGGGTTCATACCTTTCCCAAGGGTATTTGTACGAAAGTGAACGTAATGGCGCGACTGGAGTACGAACTCGCTAACTACGATTCAGCAGTCCGTCGCTTTAACCATTACACCACGAGGACCCCCATCAACATTACTTTTAAACGAGTCATAACTCCCTTTATTGCACACAACTAAATGGCTTTAAATAAAGTAAACGATAGAATAGCCCAATTTGACTCATACAGGTACTACCACTTCGTTTCTTATTGGGCTTGGGACTAAAAGCAATGAACGGGGTACTCCAGATTCCCCAAAGGTACAGGACTGGAATCCTACCATCAGATATGTTTGAGGTGCCCGTAGTGTAATGGTTATCGTCGTAGGAAATGGACACGATGACACGAGACTGATCGCATTTCACATAGCACTAATACCCTTGGGAAAGGTATGAATTCCATTGTTCTCCCTCCAGCTATGGGTAAATGGTAGGGCAGACTGGGTTCTTCAGCCTTGGTGGAACAACTTGTCTTGGAGAAGGAAAACTCTGAATTCAAACCTGTTAAACTCTGCTTAAAAATTTGACCAAGTGTCATATCCTGCCCGAGCGGAGGGGTTGGTAAATATGGATATTCTAGAGTCATGTACAGTAAACTCAGTCAACCCATCAGCAGAGTCACAGTCGGAGTGTTCGACAGTTTGATATGAAGTGTTTCTCAGTTTAAAATGAGTGTGAACTTTATGAATATATCGGCTCTTGATTATATTGACATTTTAACTAAGAATGAAGAGTTATTGTGTTTAAAAGAATGTGAACTTTATTTATAAATTGGCCCTTAAAACATTGTTGTTACTAAGTATGAAGTATTTAGCTGTTTAAAATGACAGAGAGCTTTACTAATACAACGACTCTATAAACATTGCTATTTCAACTATGTTACCATATAATGATAGGAAACCATATAATGATGAGAAACCATATAATGATGAGAAACCATATAACTTGCAAATTATTTGTATAATAAATTGTCAGAACATTATAATTATATGTAAGTCATTTTGTATTAAGTAGGAAGATGAATTTGTTAAAATTGGGAACTCACTCTTATCTGACTCTTTCCGCTCACACACACACACACACACATTTTTTTTTCATCATACAACGTGTGAAAGCATGTGCGATACTCTATCCTCATCAGCCGCCAACCAGGGGTGATAACACAGTTTCGGTAGCTCAAGGCGGTACTGCTACACCTGGTGCTACAAAGCAGATTTTGCAACCGGTATTAAGAGAATTATATATATATATATATATATATATGCCAGATCTATTACGAGTAGAGAATAAATTGAACGTTAATCTTCATTTTTGGTGTGCAGTTTGTGATTTAATAAAAAACGCATTTACTTTCGGCGGTTGATGTTATTACGCGTTTACAGTAACCGTTTCTTACGTAATCACACGGGAAATATGTATAATATATATAATATATATATATGATAAATATATATATATATAAGGCAACATATATATATATATATATATATATATATATATAAGTAGCATTCATTTGGAGTATACATATATAAGACAACACGCACGCACGCACACACACACACACACACACACACACACACACACACACACACACACATATATATATATATATATTCCCACAACAAACAATAATATTAGAACATCAAAATAACAAACAAAAACTACAGATTCTCGAAGCACTACATATTAGAAACATGCAACCCAAACTTAACAGAATTAATTTTCAAACCAGTGCTAATGTACTTAAATGTCTTTAGCAACTGACACTATTTAGAGAAACAATTTTAAAAGTAAACGCTACACATTGCAACGGCTCAGACGCTCTTCTTCTTACAAAGTAGTAATGTACATACAAAAGTTACATCACTTTTGTAATTGACCCTCAACAGATGATGGCCCAAAGTCAGACAGAAAGTACTTAGGAAATCAATAATTATGGAAGATACATCAACCAATTACCGCCAAATATTATAAAATGAATACCGCAATATGAAAGGATCAACCAAAAATTTCTATTCTGCTCAACGAAATATATATATATATATATATCATGTCACGCAATCAGAACGGATTTCCCTGACCCTCTCTCGCCATTCCTCCCTATCGTCGAATGCTTCCTGTAGGTCTTCAAGACTACATCCTGTATCTGCACAGAGCTGCTCTATGTAGGTTCGAGCTGGTCGTCTTGCCTTTGCTCGTCCATGTGAAGTGGTTCACAGGCGTACATCGCTTATGAGCTCGTCTCTACTTTTCCAGCAACGTCCTGCAAGTCTAGTTCGTCTAATTTTGATAGTTTTCGTGATGGGTGGTTGGTGGCCAGACAACTACTGCCTTGTTGGGTGTTTCCTCTTGGACTTGTTCAATATTGCTCACAGCATTCTTGTGTAGTTGCCGTCAAGCTTTTTCTCCATACGTTTAGTTAGCTTAAATGTAGTGCATCCATATGGCAGTATCGACTCAACCGCTGCTTGGAAGAAACTGCGCTTTATTTTATCGGTCAGGTCTGACTTCCATATGACCGATAGCCCATAGATATATAAGGCAACTCACACACACACACACACACACATATATATATAACACACAGGTCAAATATAGGAACAATAAAAACAATTCAATGATATCGGTGGAAATACAATGTTTTAAAAGCTATATCTCATAATGTGGTTTAGTTTTAGGGGTGCTACCCATATAGTGTGTCATAAGTAGTAAGAGCCTCGCCGATCAGGTCATTCTCCAGGTCTACAACGGGTTTGAATTTAGAGTTTCACTTCAGCTTGACTGGTTACCATATCATTAAAGAATCCAGTGGTCTTATTGTTTACCCATAGCTCGACGGAGAATAGTTAGATATATACCTTTTAAAAGGGCATTAGCGCAATGAAAAATGCTAATCACCTCGCTCAGAATTTGAACTCGTGTTGTCGAGTCCACGTTCTAAGACGATAACCGAAACATCAAGACTACCTCCAACCATAACGTACGTGGGGCTTTCAATAAATTTATTGAGTTTTTTTTTTTTGTACAGGCATTTAAAATTGTCGTAGACTCTAGGAAATTCAGTATCTTATTGCTATACATTCTTATCAGATGATTGACCAATTCTTATGATTTCAGGTTCAAATGAACAGCTAGAGCAGCAATTGGAATACACCCTACTAAAGCCTGATTGTCACAGCTGGTGAATTTCAAAAATGCAATCTGACACTTTAGAAGAACGATATGCAATAAAATTCTGATTAAAACTTGGAAAAAATGCCACAAAAAAGTATGGAATGCTTCAGACTGCTTTTGGAGCATCTTGCATTAATCGAGCATCAGGTTTTGAGTGGTATAAGAGATTCAAGGAAGGCAGGGAGTCTGTGAGAGATGATGAGAGGTGTGGGAAGAGTAAGAAAGTCAATGGACCAGAGTTGATTGGCCAAAGGGTTAGGGTTAGGGTTACTATGTTGAGGTTTTAAGGGAGTTCAGGAAGAGATTTCTTGGGAAGATGCCAGCACTCTTTAAATCGGGTTAGTGGCATTTCCAGCAGGACAATGCACCAGTCCACAACTCCATCCTTGTCACAGACTATTTGAACAAAATGGGCATCAAGTCAGTTCCTCACCGTCCCTATTGTCCAGACCTTGCTCCCTGAGACGTTTGCTTATTCCCTAAGACAATTAAGGAGATAAAAGAGGCTGTGACGAAGTTCATTGACACGCTCACACAAGAGGACTTCTATGGGACCTTCCGGAAGTCGTTGGAACGGTACAACAAGTGCATTGTAGCCGGAGTAGATTACTTCGAAGGGGACTAGAGTTTCATGTGTGTACTATCAATAAAAGTGCCCATACAAAAAAAGTCTGGAAACTTATTTAATGATCCTCGTATATTATTCAAGTAATAAGTTAGTCAGCTTGTTATATAGTCATCTACAGCATCACAACGACACAATAATTAAGACAGACGCAGTGACAAAAACAGACTCAGGAATATTTCTTTATGAATATATTCACCTCTCACTTTAATGCAAGGGTTCGAAAGGGTTGTTCAAGGGTTGCATGTGAGAGGGAGCTGGAGACCAAATATAAACTGTAATATCTTGACCCCACGGTTATGACCATCACGTTGTGTCTTTCTCGTTCTTTAGTGCTGTTCAACCGGAGGCCTAGGGCCCACTGCTGGATGCTGGCTTTCTTTATTGCATCTTATCAGCATCTTCTCTGAACCCCAAACTCCATCGGGGTATCCGAGGACCCCCTCGGTCGGGTGCGGCTTTCCCTACCACATCTGGTCTCAAACTGTCTGGAATTCTACTGGCAACTGCTTCTTTGACTCGAACTCAACTGAGTTTAATAATAATTCAACGGCCACGCGATCGCCCACTGGATCTTTGAAATGTTTGATCGTCATCAAGCGGAAAAAACTGTCATGCAGTTCAGAGGTCACTCTCTTCCGGTGCATCAGTCTGTATTGTCACAGTGGGACCTTCACCTTGTCCCATATTTTAAGCCTTAATCCGCCCACGCGATCTCTTTCGATTACTGGCCATTGGAATGTGTCACTTCCTTCCGGTGCATCACCTTGGAATAGCATTTTTTGGGGCCGGGTCGAAGGTCAAAACATAACAAGCTGATTGTAGTCATGGATGACCCAAAGGCTCTTTTTTCATTAGCTACTACCCTGAGGTGTAGTGAATAGCACCACCCCTTTCCCTGGATTTCGTCACTTTACTCTTGATCCTTACCTTATAATGCTGAGTGTTAAGTAAGGAGACATCAATACTATCTTTTGTGTTTTTGGTATAACTCGAGTTGGGATTGAACTCAGGTTTCCTGGAACTTTGGTGAACTCTCTAACCATTATGCTAATTGGCCGGTAAAAATTTAGCCCGTACAGATATGTAACGTAATGGCCAAGGGATTTCGGTTCATGCCTTTGAGTTTAGTTTGAATGAGAACCATTTGGCTCAGCACATGGGTTAGTTAGGTGCAAACTTTGATGCAGGTGTTAACACGGGCGCGTGCGGGCGGACGAAGGTGTCACTCAGAGATGTCACAATAGTCCGAGACGAAACGGGTGACGGAGTGCGAGTGACGTCACGCACCAGAAGCGCGTAGAGGTTTGTAGAGAATTGAAAGAAAGTTAGTGAGTTAGAATTTAGACACCGAACGAGGAGGATCGACTTTTGGAGCTCGCAGACGCGAAGCGAACTTGCGCGACCCGCTCGAGTTGGGGGCCAAATGAATTAGACAGCATAGAAGATTGTGCCTCTCCTCCTTATGTCGAAACCTTTAAGTTAATAAAAAGGTTTCGTACCTGAACAAGAAGTCGTTACGTGTTTTCGAATTTCGAGATTCCTATGTTCTAAGTTTTCTGTATGCGGTTATAAACATTGAGTGCCCCATTCATTCGGCCTTGTGCCACATTGAAGCAAAGAGCTTCGTAAATTACTATATGTGGTTATAAACATTATATATCTATTTCGCACATGGCGTTAATTACGGCTATGTAACAGATATATACCAGTCTAAATCAAAATAATTACGGTTTCATCCATGTAAATAGACTTAATGCTAAACTGCTATGTCTGACGGAACCAACGGAACTAGCAGTAAATTAACCAATACTTTCTTTAATAGCTGAACAGTCTTGATTCATAAAATACATCTAAAACAAACAAGAGTTAATTATATAAAATGTTAACATATTTTTTCTAAGGTATGCAGAAGATAATATGCTTACTATTCATATATATGAAGATTATTCCATCAATTTTTTTCTGAAATATTGGATTATCTCCCAATTTTTTTTTTGTTGTTGTTATCTCTGCAGAAGAAAATATTAGAGGATAACGTATTAATGCCAATAAAAATATATATGGGATAATCTAGTAATTTGCACCCAGAAACTTAATGGTTTTTTATCTTTCTGTCGTGACCAAGTGTCAGGCTGCTATCATGGAATCCATTTCACCTCAACAATTGCACAATCTAAAAGATAAAAACTTCGAAAACTTTTTAAAAAATTATTGATTTATTTAGAATGATACCACATCTCCAAGATTAGGGAATTATGAAACCAGATATTAATTAAAAATATTTAACAATTTTAAAAGGATTTTGATAGTATCTGAGAATCTGAAAGAAGAAAGTCACATTCTGGTGAAAATGTGGCAGTAAATTATGTTAGATATTTAAAATCTTCTAAATTAAAAAAAAAAGACATCGACACGCTGCTAATGAAGGTATGGACAGCTATCGATAAACTATCGGTCATATGGAAATTAAACCTGACCGATAAAATGAAACGCAGTTTCTTCCAGGCAGCGGTCGTGTCGATACTGCTGTATGGATGCACCACTTGGACGCTAACAAAACATCTGGAGAAGAAGCTAGACGGCAACTACACAGGAATATTGCGAGCAATATTAAACAAGTCCTGGAGGCAACACCCCACAAGGCACCAACTATACGGCCACCTGCTTCTCATCACGAAAACTATCCAAGTTAGACGAACCAGGCACGCAGGAGGAGCAGGGACGAGCTCATAAGCGATGTACTCCTATGGACCCCCACATATGGCAAAGCTAAAGTAGGATGACCAACTAGAACATTCATGCAGCAGCTGTGTGAGGATACGGGATATATCCCTGAAGACCTGCCAGAGGCGATGAACGAAAGGGAAAAGTGGCGAGAGAGGATCGTGGATATCCATGCTGGTGGAACGACATGATAATGATGATGATGATGATTATCCTAAACATTCATACAAGCAACCCAACTATCTTTCTAACCAGACTGTTCAGGTTAGAATACACTGTATCGTTTACAGAGAATACCACCCCAAAAGCGATTGCTCAGTCAGCTGGGGCTGTAGAATACGCAGACTGCTTTTCTGCAGAGGGGTAAGACTTCCCCCAACGAATGTGTCCTGGTTATTTCACTAAACAATCTGATGGTGAGTTTCCGGTAATGCTGGAGCTTTGGGGAATACGGAGTACCCCTTCATTGCCATTGCTCCCATGTCAACTCTGGCCTAGTGTGGTAGCATCAGATAGGATCCTATCTATGGGTCAAATAGAACTAAAATCTGTACTTATGCTTAACTGAATTGCTTGAAACAGAACTGTTTTGACATTTAACTGTGTGTGCACAAAAACTATTCTTATAGTAAACTGAGTTGGTTAAATTAGAACTGTTTGACAAAACTGAGTAGCTTGAAATAGAAATGTTTTTGAAAAATAAACTATATACTCTTGCTAAACTGAATTGTTTGAAATAAAACTTATACCTTGAATACACGCACTTAAACCGGTGCCAGTAGGTGTCGTCAGTGATGTTTTAATCTTCTGGGTCATTGTGGAGTTTCGGGTCTTTCAACATCATACTCCCCTCACCAGAACGACCCCCTCAGAGATGATAAAATTCTGAGTCATCTACCCTATAAGACGCTAGACAAACTTATGGCTTGGACGGCTCGAAATAAAAAATCCCTCAGACCTGGCCGAGCATTCGATTGGCTGTTGAAACCAGCCAATCGTACGCTCGGCCTTGTCTATTTAAAGGTGAGTTTGCGACTTTTCAATTTTTAACAAAAAAATTTTCACAAGAGGATTATGACGTTTGGTGTGGAAGGTACGTTATTATTTGTATAAAAAATGAATTGCTGTTAAATAACCTACAAAGGTTGATATGCCATAAAACTCAACTAACCAACCAACCAACCCTAAAAGTGGTACGCTGGTATGGTGAAGTTCTATTTCTAGAGATCTGGTGGGGTGAAGTAACCTTTTATTGCCATTACTCCCTGGAATGGTAGCACTGTTTAGGTTCACATACAGCTTAAAAAGATCTGTTTAAAAATTATTTTTGTTTGGTTTCATTTCATGGCATATCAACCGTTGTAGGTTACTTAATGCCAAATCCTTTTTATACACATATATTGAATATATGATTTCTAAATACGTTTTGAAGATAACGTTTTAAAACAAGGCTGGGCTTTTTTTTTTCAATGGATTCACTTAAGTTCTAACAATTTGGTTTCGCACGAGTACAGACTTTTGTTTAGACACAGTTAAATAAAAAAAAACAGTTGTATTTTTTAAAAACCTGTTTAGCTTAAGTACACATTTTTTTAATTTTATTTACACACAGTTAAACGATCAAACAGTTCTATTTCAGACAATTCAGTTTAGCATGTAAAAATTAAATGGTTCCGAGTATTGCTATGTATCACTAATAATTTAATAACCATCAGTTATTTGTTTACACACAGTTAAACGATCAAACAGTTCTATTTCAGACAATTCAGTTTAGCATGTAAAAATTAAATGGTTCCAAGTATTGCAATGTATCACTAATAATTTAATAACCATCAGTTATTTGTTTACACACAGTTAAACGATCAAACAGTTCTATTTCAGACAATTCAGTTTAGAATGTAAAAGTTAAATGGTTCCACGTATTGCTATATATCACCAATAATTTAATTAGCCATCAGTCATTTGTTTACACACAGTTAAACGATGAAGCAGTTCTATTTCAGACAATTCAGTTTAGTATTTAAAAATAAAAAGTTCCAAGTATTGCTATGTATCACTAACAATTTAATAACCATCAGTCATTTGTTTACACACAGTTGAATGATCAAACAGTTCTATTTCAAACAATTCAGTTTAATATAGCTCACAGTTTTTTTTGTTTACACACAGTTAAGTGTAAAACCAGATAATCTCAAACAATTCAGTTTAGCATAAGTACACAGTTTAGTTTTATTTGACCTATAGATAGTAACCTATCAGGTGCTAACACTCCATGCTGATATGGCGTTAGAATCAACCAATCTATGTTCTTTATTTCTAATAATGACCATCTTCATCATCATGATGATCAAATCACGTGGTTGGCATGGACTTCCCTGACTCTCTCTCTCTCTCTCTCTCTCGTCAATCATCCCTGTCATCCATTGCTCCCGGCAGGTCTTCTAGTCTACCACCTGTTTCCATACAGAACTGTTGCTTGTATGTCCTTCTTGGTCGTCCGAAAATGGCACGTTTATGTGAAGAGTTCCATAGAAGAATGTCACTGATGATTTCATTCTTGCTTCTCCAGCTGTGTCCTGCATGCCAAATGACCATCTTTCAACCCGACTTGGTTATCGAACAGTTTTCTAAGTTCTGATAATTTTCAAAGAGATCAATTTGACACATAGAGAGAATCCTAGCAGGTGCAAACCTCACAATTTCAGAGTGGACCTGGGAATAATAGCAATGAACAGTTGACTTCACATTCACCCAAATTTCCAAAGCCGAAGTCTCACCATTGAATGCAGTCCATCGTCTCCACAGAATACAGCTTTACAGACATATATGAGCTTAGGTTCAATGAATCTTACTTACACCGATGCACAAGACACACGTTTAGATAGATGCACAGAGGACTGAAAGCTGTGTGTTTAATTAGGTGTGAGAATTGATTCACGCTCAAGCAAGCATCACGGATTCACGCGGGCAAATAATGAGAGCCGTCAAAAATTTTCGTATCACAAACGAGAAGTCGTTATCAGAAATTAGAATTGCGAGAGGAAGACGTTTGGGCAAACAGAGAGGATCTCTGATTATCTTTTTACTGCACAATGTTGTTGGTGGTGTTGGTGGTAGTAGTAGGGGATGCAAAACATTGGAAGATGTCAGAAAGGGGCGGAGGTGGAGACCGAGATAGGTTTCTTGCTGCGGAAGAGGTGATCCACGAGTCAACCAAAAGATTCACATCATTAAAAGAAATTCGGCTGTTTTGGGAGTCGGAATCGGTTTTAGTACTGCTGCCGCGACTCTTGTGTTTCTTGTGATTGTCTTGGATCAACGAAAAAGATTTCCTCTTCACTTCACATGAAAAAGATTCGATGTCATCTGATATAACTATGGCTCATTAACATAATTTCCCCAACTTACATGCCGTCCTCATATATATATATATATATATATATATGTGTGTGTGTGTGTGTGTATGTGTGTGTGTGTCTGTGTGTGTGAGAGAGTATTGGGATGGTTACCGTCGTTTGGAATAGATACTCTGACCCGAGTTCAAACCCTGGACGAGACTGCATTTCCCATAGCGGTAATACATTTGGGAAAAGCTTGAATCCAATTATTCTCCTACCAACTTAGGGTAAATAGTATGGCAACCAGTCTTCTGAATTCAAACTTGTTAAACCCCCACTGATAATCGACTTTGTGCAGCAACCTTCTCTTGTGTAAGTAGGGTTGGGTAAATAATGACTGGACTCTTTAGCCTTAATGTGGCAACCAGTCTTGGAGAAAGAAAACTCTGAATTGATGCCCGTTTACCTCCGCTTGAAAATTACCCTTGCGTTGCATCCTGATAACTTTGAGATGGGTTTATAATTATTTCCAATAAATCTTCCGCCTCCAATGAGCTTCTTGATAGGACAAACGTAACATGATGTCCTTTAAGGGAGACAGTGTCTCAAATAGAAATAATTCTTACGTTGGTCTTATCACTACGACTCTTTCAAGACGTCTCACTTTGCACCGTAATGATTCTAGTTCTATAACCCAACATTTTAAAAGCTACTCTATTCCCAAATCCAGATTTCCGAACATTCAGGTTAAAAACACTCTAATAATAGCATACGAAATTAATGAGCTACGACTATAAATCCTAGAAACACTACATAAAGAAGCAAAAAATCTAGAATTTATAGAATTAACTTTGAAAAAAGCGACAATGTTTTGAAATCTCTTTTGTCATTTTTCTTTAATATTCTATTTCTCTTGATAATATTCTATTTCTCTTGATAATATTCTATTTCTCTTGATAATATTCTATTTCCGTTGATAGCATTCCATTTTAAATCCGTTCGATGTCATCAGCATCTCAGTTTTATTCAAGTATACATTTACGTAATTTTTGCAATGTTATAAAAAATCTTTAAAAAACAACAATTCATACACTTGCAAACAACCGCTGATGATGGCATATGAAACGGCCGAAAGAGCTCAGGATAATTTTAGTAAATTTATCAGCCAACTCCAAGTTAAAAACAAAAACTTATCAGGAAACTTGAAAGGATACTGACAAAATTAAAACGACAAAACGTGTCTTTATTATTTAATCAAACATGCTTAAATGAAGAACTGCTGCCCAACTCTCTCTCTCTCTATATATATATATATATATATATATATATATAATTAAATAATTTATTGAATAATAGCACTTACGGTCAGGAAAAAAACCCGCAAATCATTCGAAGATAAAAATATACAACGAATCACTGTCTAGGGAAAATATATATATATATATATATATATATATATATATATATATATATATATATATTGGGAAAAAAAGAATACGCCAACCTTGGCATACCAATTTAAAAAAATTAACAGATACGCAATTGATTAGTCAAAAGAAAAAAACCAGCGTAATTGCTGCTAAGCTACAAGTGCAAAATAGTGCCCAATACTAAGTAGAGCAAAATAGTGACAAAAATTATTTCGTGAGTCAGGAACTAACGTACTTAGTTCCTGACTCACGAAATAATTTTTGTCACTATATATATATATATATATGTGTGTGTGTGTGTGTGTGTGTGTGAATGTACAACTATGAAAAAAACAAGGTATCCAGAGGATGATATTATCTATAGTTGAATTATATATATATATATATATATATATATATATATATATATATATATATATATTGGTTTGGTTTGATTCATTCGTTTAAAGGCATATCAACAATCATAGGTTATTTAATGCCAAAGCCAACCTTGTAAAAAAACAGTCATCATCAGTTCTCGCAGACACCATGGAGTTCCCTGATTTTATCTTGCCAAACATAAACGTCATTCACCAACCGTCGCCGGTCATCTAAACTGCAGCCTTTGTTCACACAAAGCAGATGTATGTAAATCCTGGCTGGTCAGCCAATGCTGACGGGCTCATGGGTATGAGCCAATTAGAGAACGTCGTTTATGAGTTTATCATCCCTTCTCCAGTAGTACCCAGCATGTCTCGTTCATCATACTTGAAGCTTTTGTGAGATAGGAGGTCAGCGGCTGTATAGCAACTGTTTTGTGGGGTGATGCTACCAGGATTTGTTCAAAACAAAACGTAGCATTATATATGTAGTACAAATCATTCTTTTTCTTGGAACAATTTGTTAGCTTCCAAGTAGTGCAACCCTACAGTAGTATTCGCATAGTCACAGCTAAGAAGGAATCCTCTTTTATTTTTTTCAGATATATCATATTTCTATATGACCGATAACTTATCCATAGAAGTCCTTCCCTTTTCTAGGATCTTGTTGATATTGCTTTCAGTTGATGAGATATTACTGACGAGGTATGTCACCTGAAACAGTAGCGGTACTAATTAAACCACGGCAGGAGGATAAGGTAGTTCATAATGATAGAGTTGAATTTGCCCTAAGTTATTCTGTCCCAGTCGGAGGGGTAAAACTCTTCCAACGACTGTCCTGTAATATGACATAAAACAATCTTATAGTGAGGCTTCAGTAATGCTGGAGCTTTGGGGAATGCAGAGTACCTCTTCATTGTCATCGCTCCCTGGTCTACTTTGGCTCGGAATGGTAGCACCTAATAGGGTTCTATCTGTGGGTCGAATAGAATTATTTGATATTGAAACTAAGTGCAAGCAAACGGCTTCTGCTAAATTGAATTGTTTGAAATAGAACGGTTTGATCTTTTAACTTTGGGTAAACAAATGATTGATGTTTAATAGAATTTTAATGTTTAATAT
The DNA here is from genome assembly GCA_963585895.1 of Sepioteuthis lessoniana. Taxonomy (NCBI): domain Eukaryota; kingdom Metazoa; phylum Mollusca; class Cephalopoda; order Myopsida; family Loliginidae; genus Sepioteuthis; species Sepioteuthis lessoniana. Next base: position 7,947,863 of record OY757935.1, read on the forward strand.
CAATACTAGAAAATTTTTGACAGTGAATAAACAAATGAAAAATGGTAAATTGAATTATTAGTATTTGATAAAAATAAGTGAAACCACTTAACTGCGTTTTAAAAAAAATAGCTCAGGTTCGTTTAAAATATCATTTACAAAATGTGTTTACAAATCATATATTTGATGTATATGTAGAAAAAGAATTTTACATTAAATAACCTACAATGGTTGATATGCCATAAAACACAACCAAACCAAATCCTATATATTTAATATATATGTATAAAGAGGATTTGACATTAAATAACCTACAATGGTTGATATGTCGCAAAACCAAATAAAAACCCAATCCTGTATATTTTATATATATGTACGAGGATCATCAAATCAGTTTCCTGATTTTTTTCGTATGCGAACTTTTATTGATAGAAAACACTTGAAACTCTCTAGTCCCCTTCGAAGTAATCTTCTCCGGGTGCAATGCACTTCTTGTACCGTTTCAACAACGTCTGGAAAGCCCCAGGGAAGTTCTCTTGTATGAGCGTGTCAATGACCTTGGTCACAGCCACTTTCATCCCATCAACTGTCTCATAACGACAGCCTCTGAGCTTGGAGAATAACCAAAAGTCACAGGGAGCAAGGTCTGAACTATAGAGACAGTGAGGAACTGTCTTGATGCCCATCTTGGTCAAATAGTCTGTTACAAGGATGGAGTTGTGGACAGGTGCATTGTCCCGGTGGAAATGCCACTGACCCGATTTGAAGAGTTCTGGCCTCTTCCGATGGAATCGCTTCCTGAAATCACTTAAAACCTCTACATAGTAACCCTTTCGCTAATCATCTCTGGTCTATTGACTTCCTTACTCCCCCTACACCTCTCATCATCCCTCACAGACTCCCTGCCTTTCTTGAATCTCTTATGCCACTCCAAAACTCTTGCTCGATTCATGCAAGATGCTCCAAAAGCAGTCTGAAGCATTCCATACCTTTCTCAGGCATTTTTTTCCAAGTTTAAAACAGAATTTTATTGGATATTGTTCTTCTAATGTGCCCTCACGTCCAGATTGCATTTTTTAAATTCACAAGCTGTGACAATTAGGCGTAGGGTGTATTCCAATTCCTGCTGTAGCTGTTGATTTGAACCTGAAATCATAAAAATTATTTGGTCATCCCATAAGATGTATAGCAATAACATACTGAATTTTCAAGGGTCTACGACAATTTTCAATGCCTGTACAAAAAAAAAGTCTGGAAACTTATTGAAAGAGTATTTGGCATTAAATAACCTACAATGGTTGATATGCCATAAAACCAAACCAAACTAAATCCCACATATTCCAGATATATGAATAAAGAGGATTTGGCATCAAATAACCTATAATGGTTGATATGCCATAAAACCCAACCCAACCAAATCATATATATTTAATATATATGTATAAAGAGGATTTGGCATTAAATAACCTACAATGGTTGATATGCCACGAAACCCAACAAAACCAAATTCTATATATTCAATATATACGTATAAAGAGGATTTGGCATTAAATAACCTACAATGTTTGATATGCCATAAAACCCAACCAAGCCAAATCATATATATTTAATATATATGTATAAAGAGGATTTGACATTAAATAGCCTACAATGGTTGATATGCCATAAAACCCAACTAAACCAAATCATATACATTTAATATATATGTACAAAGAGGATTTGGCATCAAATAACCAACAATGGTTGATATGCCATGAAACCCGATCAAGCCCAATCATATATATTTAATATATATGTATAAAGAGAATTTGGCATTAAATAACCTACAATGGTTGACATGCCATAAAACCCAACAAAACCAAATCCTATATATCTAATATATAAGTAAAATTTGGCATTAAATAACCTACAATAGTTGATATGCCATAAAAAGGATTTGGCATTATATACTTGACAATGGTTGATATGCTATAAAACCAAAACAAACCAAAACCCTTTTGATTACATCCATTGATTGTATTCTCCGGTATTATTTATTGTTGGTTTTGTTTCTTTTTGGGGAACGAAATTTATTTGTTGTAATAACTGACAGGCTCACCAAAACGCACCCACCGATAATAAAACCTTTCAATAAAAGAAATATGGCACAGAAACACAATAAAAACTAATAATACCTAAAAGAAAAAAGAATTATCACCCTGAAGGTGATCAATGGACATGATCAAAAGTGCTGTGGGTAAGACATAATCTAGGGAAATTTCTCTTCCTGGAACTTGACATTAAAAAACTAACAAGAAAGATAGTGAAAAAAAATATGATCATAAGATTTGAAAGTTCCCCAGTCTTTTTCATTAAACTTTTCTAGACAATATATATATATATATATATGTCTAGACAATATATATATATATATAAATATATATATGTGTGTGTGTGTGTGGATGACTATATATATATATATATATATATATATATATTTAAAAAATCTTATTTCTTCGTGCAAAAAATCAACTGCAATTTTATCATCTATACCGATGAAATGAAACACAGTTTCTTCCAGACGGCTGTCGTATCGATACTGTTGTATGGATGCACTATATAGACGCTAACAAAACGGCTGGAGGAGAAGCTAGACGGAAATTACACAAGAATGCTTCGAGCAATATTGAACAAGTCCTAACGGCAACACCCCACAAGACACCAACTATACGGCCACCTGCCTCCCATCACGAAAACTATCCAAGTTAGACGAACCAGACATGCAGGACACTGCTGGAGGAGCAGGGACGAGCTCATGAGTGATGTATTCCTATGTACCCCCACATATGGCCGGGCAAAAGCTCGAACATACATACAGCAGCTATGTGAGGATACGGGATGTAGCCCTGAAGACCTGCCAGAGGCGATGAACGATAGGGAAAAGTGGCGAGAGAGGATCAGGGATATCCATGCTGGAAGCACGACATGATGATGATGATGAACATTCGTTCTATTTTTTTTTTTTGATTTAGAGATACTTCGCTGACAACAATATTTGACTTACCTCGAAAAATTTCAAGGATAAAAACCAGAGATAATTTGACAAATCTTTTCCCTTCAAAAATATTTCAAAAACAAAATTTGCAAGCCAATTATTTTCATTGATAAATTATCAACTTTTTATTTCATTTCCAGTTTTGAATTATCACTGACTCAAATACCTTTCGATTCATTTCTTTTAAAAGAAAATCAACATTCTTTTCTTCCAAAAAATCGTTTTTTTTTCCAGCTTGTTTGAGTTTTCTTAAATTAAGCGAATATTGTTAACGATTATATTTGCGTTATCAGCAGCAGTTCTCTGTCATATACATTTTCTCTCTCTCTCTCTCTCTCTCTCTCTCTCTCTCTCTCTCACGGAGAATCATACAAAAAATAATTTTTACAAACAAAATATTTTCCTTTATCTTAAACTGACAATTAATGCTATCTATATTTGAAAAAATATCAGCACACTGCTAACATTATTTTTCTTACGAGAAAAGATTTTGTTCTTTGTTTTTCAGAAAAAAAAATTCTCTCCATTTAAATAAATAAAATAGATAGGATTGTTTTTGCTTTATTGAAGTGAATTTTTTCCTTTTATATAAGATATGTTTCTAAAACTTACTGTTTTGATCCCCTCTGCCCTCGCCTGGGAACTTAGAATTGTTTTTTTTTTTCCCCCATCGTATACATATGAACTGTAATTCCACATTTGCTGTTCCGCAACCTCAAGTATCGTATGTAAAAAGTCATCTGATGAGACGGAGAGTATAGAAATATTCTCGGGCGAAATAAATTTATTATGACAACTTAACTAGGTTTGAGTTTCCTTCTAATCACACTATATACGATCTGAATGTGAATTTTGTTATATCCCCGCGAAGGAATAAGTGATGTAACAATAGCCATGTATCGAGCACTCACATAGATTTATATGATATTCCTCATATATTCTATACAAGAATAATCCACACCCACTGTCTTCGGACGCTGAATTGATATTGCAAACAAATACACACACACACACACACACACACACACACATATATATATATATATATATATATATATATATATATATATATATGTAGAAAAACATGATAACAACGATCCAAGTGGAAGGAATGATTTATTAACGGGTCGACACTATAGCGTTTCGGTTCTATTGAACCATCATCAGGACCATGAGGGGTGATATTAATAATTTTAAGTTAACGATGGATGATTAGAAATGTGAAATATAAAAACCTAGGGGAAAATATGTAGAGTAAGAAAAAGTTGGCCGTTTAACTGGCGAATCAGCGTTTGATGTTTAAATTACGTCATTTGACTTATTAGGAATATTGTATAGAATTTATGTATGTATATATATATATATATATATATATATAGAGAGAGAGAGAGAGAGAGATTGTTTTGGTTGTTGGGGTTTATGACATGTCAACATTTGAAGGTTATTTAATGCCAAATCCATTTTTATACAAATAGTCAGTTCTATTTCAAACAATTCAGTTCAGCATAAGTACATAGTTTAATTGACTAAACACATTTCTTTTTCAAGATATTTACCTTTGTCAAACAATGATAATTCAAACAATTCAGTTTAGTATAAGTATAGATTTTCTCCACACAGTTAACTCTCAAAACAGTCCTATATTAAATAATTCAGTTTAGCGGAAGTACAGTTCCATTTTAAACAATTCAGTTTAGCATTTGTACACAGTTTAATTGTCAAAAACATTTCTATTTCAAGTTATTCGGTTTAGACAAACAGTTCTAATGCAAACAATTCACTTTAGCATAAGTAGGCAATTTAGTTCTATTTAACCCGTAGATAGTGCTCTATCAGATGCTACCATCCTGGGCCAGAGTGGACCTGTGAGCAATGACAATGAAGGGGTGCTCTGCATTCTCTAATGCGCAAGCATCACTCGAACCTTCCACAGATTGTTTAGTTTCATATCAAGGACACTCGTTGGATGGGGTGTCTTACCCATCTGCAAAAGTGCAGTCGGTGTATTCTACTGCCCCAGACGACTGGGCAATATATATATATATATATATAGAGAGAGAGAGATGTGTAATAATCACCAATACTCTTTTATGGTAAGTAAATATTTGATGTTGACCCGTTATGGGACCACGAAAAAATAACTCGGAAAACGGCATACGTTTAAGGATATATTGAAGTAACACGATACAGAGAAAAGTGGTAGTATTTGTCGCTGCCTCCCACCAGACACGACTTGACACAAGGTCAAAAGCCCGAAGGCCAATTAAAGTGGGGATAAAGGGGAGGGGAAGGTCGGGAAGGAGCCGAGACTCGATCCCTGCTTGTGTGTGCTGCTCATCGGCTCACTTAGTGCAATGTGAGCCTGATGAGGCAAGCAGTTTCACGAACCCAAATGTGGGTCCGGGCACGTATGCCAGTAAACGGCTTAAACTAGACGCATGGTCTAGTGCCGTACAAGGGGGACAAAGGAGACAAAAATGCAGCTCGCCCACCCGAAGGTAGCCTAGTCGAAACTAGGTGCCTAATTAAAGGCCCCAAGTCTGCCATTGTTCCTTTTCCAGGGCCACGCTCCGGACCGAAGTCCAGAACAGGCCCCGGGGCACTCGCCGGGAGTGGTGGCGTAAGCAAGGCTTCCTTGTCAGTCGAATACGACCGGCAGACTATTCATTCTAACAACGAGAGTACTTGGCCCTCGATTAATATAGGATTTGGAAGAGTCGATCAATGGGTAGGTAACGGTCCCATTACAATATCAAACATACAATTGAAATCGATTTTTAAGGGAGACCTTTGTGTATACTCCCATTAATATCTAAATTCAAATATCGGACTAAAACATTTCGGATAATTTGGAACACACCCTGTTTAATATATGTCTCCGGGTTATTGTAGAGACCATAAAAAATTTTAGTTATATGTTATACTACCAGTTAATTTTTCTTTCATTCTGTTGTGGTGTACGAGCTCTTTTAAAAATCTAAAATAAAAATTTAAAAAAATAACTTTTCTCCTGATGATGATCTACGTTCAAAACTATTTTTGAATTATTAAAAAATTATTAAAATTAAAATTATTAAAAAATAAATTACTACAATCTAAAAATATAACTCGTTTTTTTAAGCATGAAGCCCTAAGAAGCAAAGCGTTTTGAATGGCTGTTTTGATTTTGTCTATTTGTTTAACGGCACATTAACTCTTTACCAGTTATTCAATTATAAAATCTGATTCATTTTAAATGTTTGATTGCAATCACAAATATATTTCAAATGGTTCACCTTTTTTTTATTTATCTATAATCATTTGTTGGTTCACGGTTATACAGGGGTTGTCCTTGTGGTGTAATGGTTTAAGCACTGGATTGCGGAATCTTAGTAACCGGGTCGTCACTTTTGGACAAATACCCTTTGGAAATGTATGAACCCCCTTACCTTCCCAGCGATGGGTCAGATAGTACTACTACTGTTCTTCTTGAAGGATGGAGATGGCATTATACAACCCAAGAAGGTTGATATGCCATTAAACAAACAAACAGTTATGCAATATCAGGAATTCCTATCTAATATTAATTGATACAAAATACCGTTTCTAGTATTTATCTCTATTTAACAATAATAATCCTTTTTATATACACTTAGATAGTTTCAAGCATTTTTCTTCAATACTATTAATTTTAATACATTTTTCTTCAATACTATTAATTTTAATGGGACTACTGGGCCATTGGCCTAATGAGTTGAGTGTTCACCAATGGTCTAGGAGACCGGGGTTCAGTCCCATCTCGAGTCATACCAAAGACTCAAAAAATGATACTTGATGCCGCTTTGATTAACACAGCATTATAAGATAAGGATCAAAAGTAAAATGGAGCAACCCAGGGAATGGTATAGTGCTATCCCGTACACATTGGTGTAGTAGCTATTGAAAAGGGAGCCTTCGAGTCACTCTCGACTAAGGTCGCCAACTTTGTTTACTTACTTTACCTCAATATATTTCTAAACTTTTCAGTAAAAGAAATTAGAATATTCAGATTCAAAGAGGAGTAAGAAAATTTAAAAAATAGAAAAAAATCACAGTTACAGGGAGAGATTGGAGAAATCAGGATTAACTGTGTTAGAAAAAAAATGAAAGGTGATCTAATTAAAATTAATTAATGGAATTTCTAATTATGGTCGATCATTTTCCCATATTTCTCATCTAACTGGGGATCCCCGGTCAAGACGCATTTCAAAAATTAAGTATAACAACCAATCGGATATTTTTATGTATAGGATAATATACTTTTAGAATAGAAACAATAAGAATATAAAAAGATTAAAATGAAATTGGATGTTTTATTTGTTAGAAAAGGAATTGAAGAATATATTTTGAAGAAATATATACGTGGTGGCTTCAATAAGTTTCCAGACCTTTTTTTTTGTACAGGCATTTAAAATTGTCGTAGACTCTTGAAAATTCAGTACGTTATTGCTATACATCTTATGAGATGACTGACTAATTTTCATGATTTCAGGTTCGAATGAACAGCTACAGCAGCATTTGGAATACACCCTACTAAATCCTGATTGTCACAGCAGGTGAGTTTCAAAAATGCAATCTGACACTTTAGAAGAACGATATGCAATAAAATTCTATTTCAAACTTGGAAAAAATGCCACAGAAACGTATGGAATGCTTCATACTGCTTTTGGAAAATTTTGCATGAATCGAGCATCAGTTTTTTGTGGCATAAGAGATTCAAGGAAAGCAGAGAGTCTGTGAGGGATGATGAAAGGTGTGGGAGGAGTTAGGAAGTCAATAGACCAGAGTTGATTGGCCAAAGGTTTAGGGTTAGGGTTACTATGTTAAGGTTTTAAGGGAGTTCAGGAAGATATTCCTAGGGAAGAGGCCAGCACTGTTCAAATCGGGTCAGTGGCATTTCCAGCAGGACAATACACCAGTCCACAAATCCATCCTTGTCACAGACTATTTGACCAAAATGGGCATCATGACAGTTCCCCACCCTCCCTATACTCCAGACGTTGCTCCCTGTGACTTTTGCTTATTCCCTTATTGTTATGAGACTTTTGCTTATTCCTTATTGTTATGAGACAATTGAGGAGATAAAAGAGGCTGTGACGAAGGTCATTGATACGCTCACACAAGAGGACTTCCATGGGGCCTTCCAGAAGCTGTTGAAACGGTACAAGAAGTGCATTTCAGCCGGAGGAGATTACTTCGAAGGGGAGTAGAGTTTCATGTATGTACCATCAATGAAAGTGCCCATACGAAAAAAGTCTGGAAACTTATTGAATGATCCTCGTATATATATATATATATATATGTTGTATTAATAATGTATATATTCCTTGCAAAGATTATTTTTACCTCTATGTCCAGATGTATTTCAATCTTAATTCATAGATAAATAAATTATCTATTGTATGAGGACTTTAATCATTAATTTTTTTTTCCATATATACAAGTTCATGTTTTAGCTCGAAATAAGCAATGTTTTCTGCATATTGTAAAAGTTTGGATTATTCTCATTGGTTATTTTTTTTTAATTAAGATTTGCTTTGATTTGTTTTTATGTAATATAACGGACAGGCGCTGTCGTTGAGAACGCGCGAGCGCATCGGCTGTTGTCAATCAGT